>JAQIXG010002882.1:0-16391 GCA_034700105.1 Oconnorella tubifera
TGAAGCCTTAGTTCTCTGTCTAGAGCCGCAAGGAAGGCACTGAAACTGAACCTGGAAGTATGGAAGCAACTGCACTTTGTCGAGAGCCGCTGAGATGTCGTAAAGCTGAACCTGGAAGAGTCTACGTCGTATACTCTTTGTCTTAGAGCCGCTGAGATGTCATCAAAGCTGAACCTGGAATTGTAGAAGCTTTAGCACTTTGTCGAGAGCCGTTTAAATGTCATCTGAGCTGAATCTGGGAGAATGAAAGCATCCTTGTTCTGTCATAGAGCCGCTTGTTTGTGGTAGTCTTCGTGTTTGTAAAGAACAACTGGCTGATCGTTATAATTAACCGTTTTAATTTTATTATAATTGGTTGAGTATAATAGTTTGACAGTTTTGTTCTTCACTGTAATTGGTTGAACTAATTGTAATTGGTGTGTTTATCATCATAAAGCACAACGGTACAGTGATCTACTGAACAGTAAAAAGACGTATTGTTAGAGATTGATTGGACGTGTGGGGTTGTCGCCCATAAACGTCGAGCAAGGATGCATCTTTTACCATTTGCTATGAAGCTCTACCGGATCCAGTCCTTCCAAACTTAGAGATGGTAGATTAGTTTGGTAGATCAGGTAATAAATCGGGTTGAAATCACGAGTGGTTCTAAGATAGTAGTAGGGTTGGATGTCACACTGCTAGTATTGTTTATAATAATTACACCGGGATAGGTCACAACGCGATGACGTAATATGATGTAATACACTCAGTAAGCAAAAAGAAAATCATAGACTGTCATAGAGAACCGCTCTATGACGGCATTGGTAGTGATTCCACTGAATCAAATCAAGATGCCACTATCTGCAGCCCAAATAATCAGGGTTCCGTCTTAAGTTTGGCATGTCTGTGGCCAGGTTTGACTGGTCCGGTGTGGCTCCAGCGCGTGTGGCGTAGCGTAGGAAATGAAGGATTTCATCTTCTTTAAATGTAACGAGGGTGTATTTGGATAAAATGAATTGGCCTGGTGAGAGAGATTAAGCATTCATTCACTCGAATGTGGTATCTTACTTACTTTGGGCCGATTGAGTGAACTGTATTGAAGATTGTACCCGAGTTCGTTGATGATCTATGATTAAAGGCATTGATGATTCTACCCATACGTAAGCGGTAGTGATATTTGCGGAGTTCGTTTAGTAGTCATAGTCGAAAATAGTAGCAGTAGTAGCGGAAGCGGAAATATTTAAATTGGAGGGGAGAGGGGGATTTATTGATAAATATTATATAGTAGACGCTGAGGATAGGAAATAATTGTATTTCAACGAAATACAACAAAAACAATTGCATTGTTGTAAAAAAAATCAAACATTAGGCGAACCTAAAGAAAAGTCAGAATTATATAAACATTCACTCCTTCCGTTCGGATAGCTGCTAAAAGTAGTCATTTGGACTATATAAAGTAGTCATTTGGACTATAAAGTAGTCGTGCTAAAAGTAGTCATTTGGACTATAAAGTAGTCATGCTAAAAGTAGTCATTTGGACTATAAAGTAGTCGTGCTAAAAGTAGTCATTTGGACTATAAAGTAGTCGTGCTAAAAGTAGTCATTTGGACTATAAAGTAGTCATGCTAAAGTAGTCGTATTATATGCCTATATTATGTAGTTTCAAAACCAATACTATTTGGATGGAAACAATACTTGGATGGAATACAGAACTATTTGGATGGAAACATACATAGATGAATGGATGGATGAATGCATAGATGAATGAATTAAGTGGATGGATAGAGTGATGAATGAATGGATGAACTGATAAATGATCGAATGAATGGACGAGTGGATGAATGAATGGATGAATAAATTGATGATTCAATGACTGGATGGATGGATGAATGAATGGATGGCTGGATGAATCGATGAATGGATAAATGGATGGATGAATGGATGGATAAATGAATCACTCTATGATCAGTTTGGTTAACTTTTGGTTAATCTTAATCACTTCAGTTGATTTTTGTAGGAAATGAAGTTAGATTTGTTATATTTTGTTATAACAAATCTAACTTTGTTATATAACAAATTTTGTTATACATATTTACAAATTTTCAAACATATACAATATTTACATATTTTTGCATTTCAGGGTCCCCTTGATACCCAGACGTTCGGGGTCACTGACCGGGCGGGGCGCCGTGGACAAGCGGGGATCAAAGGCCAAGGTCAAGGTCACGGGGGGTCAGATGAAAGATTTTAAATTCTATGTGGAAGTCTTGCAAATGCTGGACTTCCAGCTTGGAGCGCCCTTCATGGTTAACGTTGTTGAACAAGCAAAACTCACAATGTCACGAAAAACCCTGGGATTGATAACAGCGAATAGGATGACTCTCTCATTTACTGTTATCAAATTATTTATTGTTATTTAATGTACGATAACAGTAAAAATGATGATAGTAATTTTAATAGAATATACGATAATAGAATATACGATAGCAGTAAAAATTATTAATAGAATATATGATAAACTGACATTTTCAATGTTAAAACTGATTATATGTAATTTAGGTTAAAGGAAAAAGGAAAAAGTAACTTGCAATTTAACTTATAACAACGAATCCAGTAGTTTCTAGTGTGTATTAGAGCAGTGTCCTAACAAAGTTTTTTTTCTTTTTTATATAACTAATCATTTTATGAACTAATTTTTGATACGAATCAATATATAATTATTATTAAAATGTTTTATGTTTTTCAAATTTCAAAATTTTGAGTTACTAAGTTATCTTAAATTATGTTATTATGTATTGTAATTTTTAAATTGATTTCTACAACAGCTGTGGGCTCTGCGAGGGGGTAGAGGAGGGGAGACTCCGGAAGAGGGATAACGGGTGCCTAACCCCGTCGCGTAATCTTATCGAAAGCAAAGCGGTAGAGCACAGGACTCAGACGCGACAGGTCCAGGTTCAATACCCGGGAAAGTAATACTGTTAATTTGCTGCACCCTTTGGTAAAGCATGTTTATATAATAGGGCTAGCAGTAATCCAGAGGTTAATCTTAATTGTTGCATCCTTTAGTAAGACTCTTAAAGACAGCTATGTCTTAGAAATATTATTCGTATAATAATGTAAATTCAGACAATAACTTGCTGCACTCTTTAGTTATTTAGACATTAAGCTGAACGATTTATCGCACCTAAAACGATGATAACATTCTACAATTTTTTTGATTTTTAAACATCAAGGCAGTCAGCCCCCATAACCCCCAAAACTTAATTCTAAAAAAGTAACTCTTCTAGAATATAAAGAATAGAATAAACAATGTAATCCCCTCCTAAGCTGCTTATCTAGACAAATGTAGTGGGGAAGGGGGACAGGGAGTCGATGTAATCACGCAAATTAAATATGAAAAAAAGAAAGTTAGTGTTTTAGTGAATCATTCATGCGGACACATTTAGCCAGGTGCCCAAGCTGTAAATCTGCAAATAAATTATACAAAAATAAACTTCGGGCCGGGGGTTGCGACGCCCCCTTTATTATCATCCGTTCAACATTAGACACATACTACCCGCACACTAATTAACATAATGAGTCCTACATTAATTGTGAGAACCAATAGTATCAAGTCAAGTGTCACATTGTTTACTTTTAATTAACATAATGAGTCCTACACGAATATAAGGACCAATAGAAAAGCTCGTATCAAGTCACGTGTAGTTGCGTTGTTTTCTTTTAATATTACGCGCGAAAATTATTAATTCCATTTAATAATAATAATAATTAATAATAATAATTAATTGTTAGTTAAGTAATGTAATTACCATATATATTCATAGACTGCTATTACAGTATTTAAAATAAAGGTTATTGATTAGTTAAAAGTAAAAAAAGATAACAAAACTTTAAATAATTTTGTAATATTTTTCTATTTAATATACAAAAGGTTATAAGTAATTTATAGTAATTTATATTAATTATAATTAATTATATATTATAGTCATTTATAGTAATTTATATTGATGTCCGGACAATTGGGGCGGATAATTTTTATTAGGGTTAGTGTTGAAATAATTTGTAAGTTAGGGTTAGGGCTTCACCTAACCCTAATCCTTGTAAAACTAATCCTAATCCTAATAAAAATTGTCTTTGAATTTTCAGAGAACATTTATACTATATATTGATATATATTAAAATTAAAGAAATATTATTGTATGTGTATTGTTTATTGTATTAACACTAGGAAGGACAAGGGGGTCAATTGACTCCACCGCTATCAATGTATGGTTGCCTTATTTACAATAATTCAGTTAGAATCACAAAATTCTATGACATTTCATAAAAAGTTATGGTCTTTAACATATCAAAGAGAAAAAAATATTATTCGTCACCTGAGGGCGCTACACATACATACACCTAGAAAGGCCGTGAGGGGTCAATTGACTCCTCACAGTGTAAGCATTTCAAATGTCATGCATATCATCACTGCAATGATACAAACAGAAATAGTAATACTAATTCTGTCAATTTCTTGTGTTTAGAAGTCTAAACACAATGTTACTAGCATTACATCTGATGCAGATAGGAGTCTGACACATGACAAAAACATCGCGTTTAAAGTCGGCACAATAATTGTCGTGTTGTTGCTTTTACAGTTTTCTTTCCCTTGGCATGCTACTCTCTTTCTCAGCTTTAATGCTGTTCGATTCGCTGCCTGCTGGGCAACATTTCAAACTATTGTTGCAGCTCCTATCAGTTGTTCAGAGATCTTGTAAAGACATTCCATCCTTGGCATTCTACTACCCGAAGCCTTCGCAAAGATTATAGAAGCATTCATACCAGCCATATCAAGAATATCGTAGAGGACAGCAAGTGGCCATCTTCTGCATATTGCTTTTGTGAACATCTACCGACACATGGAATCGAGCATATCAACTGGAATCGAGCATATCAACACACCACTTGTTCTTGTTATTGTACAGAATGGACTCTGGCTTCACTTTTCCACCTGCTTCGCATATAAGTCCAGAATGCATTGTTGACATCACAACCACAGCCTGATACCAAACCAAGCTTACAGAGTCACTGCTGCAAAAATAACGAATCTTGAAGAGCAGGTGGATGAGTCAGTGGATGACTCTTTCTCCGCTCAGTCTCACCATATCAACAATTCATGTTTCTTTCTCCACGAGCTTTCTCACAAGATCAAGGCTTGTAAAGAAATTGTCAGTTGTGACATTGTACTCTCGACCAACGTATCGTTCTATGAGTTTCGTAACAACATAGTTGCCTTAGTTCTCCATTCTGTGCTCAGTCTTTCCAAGGTAGGGATCCATGTTGAGGCAATACTTTGTTGTCAAATCTGTGAGAATCCAGAACTTTATACCAAACTTATGTGGTTTTGTTTCCCGTTTATTGTGTGAACCGGCGCCTGGCTTTGGTAGAAAATAGTTGCTCATCAATAGTGATTGATTCCTCTGGAACATAAGCTTTCTTACAGTTTTCAACAAATAGTGTCAGTACCAGGACATTAGAGCAAATTTATTGTTGGCCACTCTCTGCTGTCTAGTTGCAACAATCCTAATCATACCAACTATTGTTGGAATACCAATCATATTTCAATTTTTTAACCTAAGATTAACAGTATCCTTAATCAAACCTAGTCACAGTCATAAATCTAGCTGTAAGCCTGCACCTATACAGCTCAATTCTAGTCCTAATCTTAGAATTTACATTCAAAATTAGTCGCTTCTGACTAGAAATGTGGATTATTGACAATTTATTGCTTATTATCAAGAACGTAAACAAGATCACAGTAAGGATTTTTTCCATAATTTCAAGTAATGTTATGTTTCTGATTGCAAGAGTGTCGATAAAAGTTAAATTCACAACATTGCAGGTCAATTTGAACCGAGGAGTCAATTGACCCCACTTGGCCTTTCTAGGTAAGTCGCAAATCTGGCCTTGCTAGTGTTAAAAAAATTGTATAAAAGTATAGTTATGAGAATCAATTGAGGTAGGTTAGGTTATAATGTGGATTGTAAATGCTGATGGATTTACCCATCATTCAATGTTTATTTTCATTTTAATATCATTAATAATTACAGGTAATAGAATAAAATAATCAATTTTAATCGGAATTAATTGTACAATTATTCCATAGACATATTTGATAAGTAGCATTGCTGTTTCGGTATTTTTAAATTAAAAGTTAATCCATTTAAATCGTGTATTTTATTTGTTAATCAATAGATAAATAGTAATTTTGTGCGATAATATGTTTCTTTCAGCGTCTACTAAATTTATTATAATTTTATTAAAAATGGATTCGGATAAGGATTTTATATCTTCTCGCAAAACAATATGTGATAAGTACTTATGATTGTCCTGTTCTTCAAGAGATGTTTATCAGACTGATTATCATAAGTTTGAATGTGTTCTGTAAACGATTTTTTGCCTCGTCATTCGTGCTGCAATGACATAATAAGATATAGCATCCTTATCAGGTTGCTTCTGCGGCAGTGCGTCTCAAGAAGAAAAGGTCCGACTCTGATGTCCGTGTATCTTATCCATATTGCTGCAAGATATTTAACTCAACAAAGAAGAAGAGATTGCGTGCTTGGTGTGAATACTCTTCTGAATGTCTTGTAATTGTTAATTTTGTTATGCATAGTAAACTGTATTTGTGCTACTTTTCTGTTACTGTATCTAATCATTTATAAGTGGTAGAAGTTTGATGAAAGTTCCTTTACCACTTTAATGACTAGGGAGTTTTTTGAATCCAATAAAGTTGTATTATCGTCATCAATCTTAATATAATATAATACACAATATTGTTTTATTAAACGAACTGAATACTATTTCTGAAATCATTTTCAAGATATATTTTCAAGATATATTTTCACTTTCATTTCAATGTTAAAGTTTTTTATGCAGTTTAGTGTAGTTTGTTAATTTATTGCATTTATTGCACACTACTCATTAAACTATGAACAGAATATTAAGAACATTATTAATGTTAAAATTATATGCCTTTTTATGCTAAAAAGTAGTATACGAATATAAATTGATTGCATTATTATTGCTTTACGTAATTGTTACTGATTATAATATTAATTTTTGTTTGGGTAGACTATGACTTCTTCAGATCTGATTCATTATTTATCGAAAGCAGAATATGTTTATCTATATTAAATTTATTATATTTTCTTATTTACGTTTATAAATAAATAAAAATAATTTATCAAAATTTATCAATAGAGATTGAAAAATAACTAAAAGGTAGAGATTAGCAGTGCTCAGAAAAATCACAAACAAGATACTCAAGTTCTATTATAACTAATTTATAAGCAGAAGTATAACTGTTATTTTGCTTCTAGTATTTAAATTATTATATGCTTTGTAATTTAGGTGATGCATCTAATTTAGCCTTGTAAAAATATTACAAGAATATAATTTAATATAGAAATTTATTATTAATCATTTATATATAATAAGAGTTGCGTGTTGTTTAAGTGTCTGTGACCAGCTGATTAAATGTTCTGTTTTGTTCTAATTTGATTGATTTCAATTAATAATCATATCATATATTGCACGTTTAACATTGCCTCAGCTCTGGCAATTCCGAGATGCGGAATGTAACATATATTTAAGTAACATTCTTTGTTAGAGAAACTTATTAGTTAATTACTTGGCATATATTATAAACTACTTTGTTCTTGTATGCAAACCTACTTGTACACAAGTATGTTTGATGTAGATGCTATAGAGATAGAATAAATAAAAAATAATTTTACTTGAGTATATTATTTATTAATCTTTATATTAATGGATATTTATGAATATTTGAAAGTTAATTAAGAATTGTTAATGAAGTATAATACGAGTGTATCGTACTCTCAAACTTGTTCTAGTTTTAAAAATATCATACCTGTTGAATATATATATTTTGTTACTTTATTGTTAATAAATAACACATTGAGCGAAATAATTATTACAAAAATTTGAGAATAAATATTAATAATTATTACAAGTAATACATGTAACACAGTATCAAACATCTCATTAGACACACACACATTGAGTTTATACTGCACATTTATTCTTCTGTATCAATTAGAGACTCTATGATTATGATTCTGTTTTTATAAAATAAAATTAAAATAAATTAGGATATTGTTGAGCTTTTCTCAAAGTTCACAGACCAATTTTTTATTCATTAAAATAACGATTAAACTGTTATAAGATGACAAAACCTAAATTCTAACCCTAAACCATCTCTAACGAGTCAAAACTGTGAAAAAATCTGTCATAAGACAACAAGCTAAATAAATAATTTTTTAAATTATTATTTTATTTCTTTTAATTATTATTAATTGTTATTATTTATTATTTAAATAATAAATAAACGTAATAATAATAATAACTTAATTATTATTATTTATTTATTTGATTTATTAATATTTATTTATTATCTTAATTATTACTCTTATTTAAATTAATATTATTTATTTATTCTTTTAATTATTTTTAAGTAAAATTTAACGGAGGGAAAATTTGCCTAACATTTCGTAATAATTAATATTATACGTTATATAATTTTCGGAGGGGTATTTTAGATTATAGCCGATTTATTATTATTAGTTTTGATTTAATCGGGTTTTATTCGGTTTCGCGCCGCATGAAGTTTTTAGAATAAAAATTAGACGACTTATATAAGAAAGAGGAATTTATTGAAACAAGTCATCGCGAAATTCAAACTACTTGGATCTTTGGCAAACTAAAATCATGACTCTAATTACCATCTAAATCCTAATTTTAACCCTAAAACCATCTCTAACTCGGTGAGGTGCGAAACCGAAATGGGGTAATTTAGCCACTTGTTCTTAAATTATTGAATGTTCCTTGCAATAAAATCCTGAATTTTAAATATTTTTTAGAAATTATTAAAAATTAGTTGAAGAATTGAATTGAAGAATTGATCTTTGTGAAAATGGTAATTTCCTTACTTATTGATTATTTATTAAAATTGTCAAAAATGTAGCTGCAGTTATATTGTTAGCGCTGTTTTATATACTTTAAATATAGAAGTTGCTTGCTGCACCCTTTACTAAGACGTTTAATTCAACGGCTATCAGAGTCTCTGTACTTGGACTCTATCGCTTGCTGCACCTTTTAGTAAGACGCTTAATTCAACGGCTATCAGAGTCACTGTACTTGGACTCTATCGCTTGTTGCACCCTTTAGTAAGACGCTTAATTCAACGGCTATCAGAGTCTCCGTACTTGGACTCTATCGCTTGTTGCACCATTTAGTAAGACGCTTAATTCAATGGCTATCAGAGTCTCCGTACTTGGACTCTATCGCTTGTTGCACCCTTTAGTAAGACGCTTAATTCAACGGCTATCAGTCATTGTACTTGGACTATATCACTTGTTGCACCCTTTAGTAAGACACTATATCAACAGCTGAGTATCTGTGCTTGCTGCACCCTTTAGTAAGATGCTATCGTTTCACTGTAGAGCTTTGTGACTTTGACGCGTGTCTGGCGGCTGCCTATGCCCACAAGAAAAGACTGGCACAGATGGCAGAGAAAGAGGCACTGAGGGGCAGCGAGGCATCCAGGGAGGCAGACATGCAGAGACACATGGAGGAGGAGAGACAGAAAGCCATATAGTGGGACAAGCAGAGAGAGAAAGAGAGATCATTGTTGGGGGAGAGGTATCAGGGAGAGTTGCAGCAACAGCTGGAGGTAGTTTGTCTGTCTGTTTGACTGTTTGTCTGTCTGTCTGCTTGTCTAGCTTTTTGACTGTATGTTTGTTATCTGTTCGTTTTTTTTGCTTATTTGTTTGTCTGTTTGTCTGTCTGCCTGTTTGTCAGTTTGTTTATATGCTTGTTTGACTGTTTGTTTGTCTGTTTGTTTGTCTGTTTTGTCTGTTTGTCTGTCTATCTCTCTTGGTTTGTTTTTCAGTCTGTTTGTCTGTCTGTCTGTTTTTATCTCAATGACTAACAGAATGTCTGTCTGTGTGTTTATTTGTTTGTTTGTTAGTTTGTTTGACTTATTGCCTGATTCATTGTTTTAGTTCCTGAATGACTTATCGTTTGACTGTCTGTCTGTCTTTATGTCTGTCTGTCTGTCTGTCTGTCTGTCTATCTATCTGTCTGTCTGTCTGTCTGTCTGTCCGTCCGTCCATTTGTCCGTGCGTCCGTCCGTTCGTCCGTCTGTCCATCTGTTTATTTGTCTGATGCTGATCAATATCATGGCACTATAAGTTATGCATGTAAGTAACACACACAGTGTACTGCCATATTATATGAACCACCGGGTTAACTTTGAATTCTGTACTATTAATCACACGCACACACACACCGCAATGCTATTTGAGATGATACACCTGGTGTATCTATTTGATATACACACCCTGGTATTCCATTCACAATAAATTCCTGAGTTTTTTCCAAATTTTTCTAAAGTTTCGGAATTTAAGATTTCCTAACTCAAAAATAATTCCCTAAGTTAATTCACGTAAAACGTAAAAAACAAAAGAAAATCTTACGTTTTGTATCTTCCACACACACACTCATACACACATACATACACAAGCACACACTCGCTCACCCATCCACACACTGATACACATACACACTCTCACACATACCAACACACACACACATACACATTTCAAATGCTATTAGAGCTGAGACACCTGGTTTATTGTTTATTGATAGGACGACCAGTACAAGAGGCAGTTAGAGTATGAGGATCAGTTGAGAGACAAACTTCTGATAGATGAGTGTGTGAGGAAGATACAAGAGGAGGACGAGAAGTACTGTCTGTCTGTCTGTACGTCTGTCTGCCTGTCTGTTTATGCTAAACTTCTCATAGATGAGCGTGTCAGGAAGATACAGGCAGGAGGAGGATCAGAGGTACTGTCTGTCTGTCCGTCTGTCTGTCTGTCCGTCTGTCTGTCTGTCTGTTTATGCTAAACTTGTGATAGATGAGTGTGTGAGGAAGATACAAGAAGAGGATGAGAGGTACTGTCTGTCTGTACGTCTGTCTGTCTGTCTGTGCGTCTGTCTGTACGTCTGTCTGTCTTCACGTCTGTCTGTCTGTACGTCTGTCTGTCTGCACGTCTGTCTGTCTGTATGTATGTATGTATGTATGTATGTCTGTCTGTCTGTTTTTGCTAAACTTCTGACAGATGAGTGTGTCAGGAAGATACAAGAGGAGGACGAGAGGTACTGTCTGTCTGTCTGTACATCTATCTGTCTGTCTGTGCATCTGTCTGTCTGTCTGTGCGTCTGTCTGTCTGTCAGCACGTCTGTCTGTCTGTACGTCTGTCTGTACGTCTGTCTGTTTCTTTGTTATCTAGTTTGATTGTATAAATATATATATATATACAGTAGGTTATATGTACAGTAGGTGTTTACGTTTGTCTGTCTGTTTGTTTGCATATCTATCTGTATGTCTGTTTGCCTATGTATATTTCTCTTGTCTGAGACTCTGTTTGTCTATCTATCTGTCTGTTTTTCTGTGTAGTGTTTCTATGTCTGTTTTAATAGCTATCTGTCTGTCTGATTATCTTTTCGTTTGTCTGTTTGTCTAATCATTTATTTATCTCTCTGTTTGTCGGTCTATTTATTTCTCTATATTTCATTGTGTCTGTTTGTTATAATCTGTCAGTTATCTGTTTATCAGTTTGTCTGTCGGTTTCTCTTCCTGTCTGTCTGTTTCTCTCTCTGTCTGTCTGTTTCTCTGTCTGTTTGTATGACACTTCTTTCCACCTACCTACATATCTCTGTGCATTATTGAGTATGTCATATGTCTGTCTGTCTGTTTGTCTATCTGTCTGTTGTTTGTCTGTTGCCTCTCTGTCTATATGTCTGTCTGTCTGTTCTGTTAACTCTGCCTGCCTTCCTGCCTGGCTGCTTGTCTGTTTATCTCTCTCTCTCTGTCTCTTCGTCTGTCTGTCTGTTTTATTGTATCTGCCTGTCTCCCTGTCTGTTTTGTAATCTCTTTTATCATGCCTGATTTGATCATGCCTATCTGCCTATCTGTCTGTCTGTCTGTTTGCATCTGTGTCTGTTCTCTCTGTCTGTCTGTCTCTCTGTCTGTCTTTCTCTCTGTAAGTCTGACTGTCTCAACTGATAACTACTAAACACTAAATGCTTTTCCTGCGAAACCCTTATTTTATTTAAATTTATTTAAATTTTTTATAATTTATTTTAATTATTTTAATTTTATTATAATTTATGCTAATTTATTATAATTTTATGTTAATTAAAAGAAAGGCGCGTGAAGAGAGACAAGAAGGAGGCTGAGAAGAGATACAAAGAGAAGGACGAGAGAGTGAGACGTGACCACAGACAGATACAAGCAGACAGACAAGCGGAGGAACAGAGAAAGATAGAGCAGTACACGAGAGAGGCAGAAGAGAGAGAGAGAGAGACGAGAGGTGAAGTGAGAGGAAGATAAACAGAGACAGAGACATCTACAGGAGCTAGGTTAACGTCACATCAGCACAAATATTTTGATGTTTTGTGAACTGTGCTTGTTTACATTGTAATGTTTTGTTTATTGATTAAAGTCACATCAGCACAAATGTGTCTATTTACTGATGCGTTATGAACTGTGTGTTAATACTAATTTAAATTTTTTATTGTTTAATCAGCACAAAGAGGCTGCTTAGGAACATGATATTAAAGCTTTTTTGTTTCTTTGTCGTTTAACGACACATCAGCACAGATGCTTCTTCACATTGCTAACTAAAGTTTTTATTTTCATAATGTCACATCAGCTCTTTATTTTCAGCTGGGAGCCAAAATGGCCGCCAAACGCACTGCTCTGGAGAACATGGAACAAGCTAGACAAAAACTTTATCAAGAACTGGAGGAAGAGAAAGAAAGGGAGAAAGAGAGGGAGAGAGAGAGAAGGAGAGAGGAGAGAGTGAGAGAGATACAGAGGAGTAGAGAGGAGATGATGAGGTATAAAGAGATGAGAGTGAGGAACAAAAGGAACAAAAGGAAGAGGAACAAAAGGAAGAAGAGGCCTATGGGAAACAGGTCAGCGTCACATCAGCACTAATCGAATATATTTAGTTATTTAATCAATCAATCAGTGAATAAGTTAGTTAATCGGTCAGTCAATGTTTTATCCATGAATTAGTGAGTCAATTAGTCAATCAATATATTAGTTAAGGTACATTAGAGAAATGGTTAGAGCGTTGGATTTGAAATCGATAGGTCCAGGTTCAAATCCCGGATAGCACACTGTTTCTCTAATTTGCTGCACCCTTTAATAAGACGCTTAAATTGACAGCTATGACGTTAAAGTTTTCTGTTAAGGTTACGTTAAACTTTGTAACAGAATAGTTTCTGTTAGTCATTTTGTTTCTCTGAATGTCTATCTATCTGCCTGTCTGCCTGGCTGTGTGTCTGTCTGCCCGTCTGTGTGCCTTTCTGCCTGCCTCTCTAAAGTATTTATCTGCCAGTCTCTGTCTGTAGATGACAGATCACTTTTCTTAGATAGACACATTAGAACAAACTGTCTGCGTCTCTCTATCTGTCTGTCTATCTGTCTGTCTTCCTATCTCTCTCTGTCTGTTTGCCTGCCAGTTTTTCTTTCTATCTCTCAGTCTATCTGTCTGTCTGTCTCTCTCTCTGTCTCTCTGTCTATCTATCTGTCTGTCTGTCTGTCTCTCCTTACTATCTGTCTGTCTGTCTATAGATGACAGAGCACTTTGCTCAGCTAGACAGACTAGAACAGATGAACGCTCAGAAGCGTCGAATGAAAGAACTGGAGCACAAGAAAGCTGTCAAGATATTACTGCAAGAGAGGAGAAATAAGATCAGCAAAGATAAGGTTATCATTATCATCATTATTATCATTATTATCATTATTGTATCATTATCATTATCATTAGAAATATAGGGCTAGGTTATCATAAGAGATAAGCTCAGTAAAGATAAGGTTAGGTTATCATAAGAGATAAGATAAGCAAAGATAAGGCTAGCCGTCATCATTTTCACCATTCTCATCACTGATCATGATAATGATGATAATCATCATTATCATGATCATTATCATCATCATCAACATCATCATCATCATTATTATCATTATCATAAGCGTCATTATCACCATTATCATCGCTGTTAGCATCATCATCATCATCATTGTGATATAATTTTGAAATATTTTTAAGGAACGGTTTCTATCTACTGTTTGAAATCTTTTCATTCGTCTCGAGATAATCGTTTCTTTTATACGAAGAAACCGTTCCTTTATGTGGAATCGTTTTCTTTGAGGAACTGTTTTTATTTTGCGACTAAGAAACCAATTGTTGTTTCTGCCTAATTGTTTCTGCATTTTTTTCGTTTCTGTCTCAGGAACGTGAGATGGAGTCGATAAAGGAACGAGAGAGACAGGCAGTGTTTCAAAGACAGATCATAGAGGAAGAGAGAGTGAGACTTTTACAAGAACATGCACCAAAACTTGTGGGATACCTACCCAAGGTAGGGAGGGAGGGTGGGAGAGAGAGCGAGAGAAAGACAGAGAGAGAGGGAGATGGAGAAAGAGAGAGAAAGGGAAGGGAGAGAGAGAGCTGGAGAGAGAGAGAGCTGGAGAGTGAGAGAGAGAGAGAGAGAGAGAGAGAGACAGAGACAAAGAGACAGACAAAGGGGAGAGGGAGAGAGTTACAAAATGAGATCATATATTTATTCAAAGATTTTACAATAATTTTCAATAATGAAATATTTCAGTTAACAAAATTATTAACAAACAAATTTCATAAACTGAAATATTCAGTTTCAGTTTTTATTAACTGTATACAGGGCGTTATTCGAGATGAAAGAGACCTGGAACTGCTTGGACCTGAATTTCAAAAATTCTATGCTAAAAGTATAGTCGACCCTTTTGCTGACACCCCCACTCACAGCGAGGCCCCCGCCCCCAGAAAATAACCACCCCCCCATCGACATAATTTGTCTTTGAGAGGCTGTCGAATCTAAAAAAATGTGAACATTTTAGTTTTAATAAATAACTTTTTTGATTTTTTCGAAACCGAAATTTCACAAGAATGCAGCTTTTTTTAACTTTTAGAAACTGAAACTTTATTACACTGTATCTTAAACTAAAATTTCAAAAAATAATTTGAAACTTTGATGCAATATGTAATTTTTTATGATTGTTTTATTATTTGAATATTTTTATGACCAGTACTACGAGTCCACTGCTTTTTGGTAAATATGGGGTGTGGCGTATGAACCCCAACAATATTTTAGGGGGCCGTATTAATGGAATTATTTAAATCTGTTTTATATATATATTTTTTTTCTTTGTTTTATTTTACTTTGAGAATAAAATTTATCACAGTTTTATACTCGGCGCTTGCCCCCTGTCATTCCCAAATAAAAATAAAGTACTGCTCTGCTGTGTTAAGAGTGAAGCGTTCACTCATCACTTGATTTATACACGCACACAGTTCATAGCGCATCAGTAAATAGACGCATTTGCGCTGCTGTGACGTTAAGAGTGACGCGTTCACTCATCACTTGATTTATACACACACACAGTTCATAGCGCATCAGTAAATAGACGCATTTGTGCTGATGTGACGTTAAGAGTGAAGCGTTCACTCATTACTTCATTTATACACACACGCATTTCATAGCGTGTCAGTAAATAGACGCATTTGTGCTGATGTGACGTTAAGAGTGAAGCGTTCAGTCATCACTTGATTTATACACACACTCAGTTCGTAACCCGTCAGTAAATAGACGCATTTGTACTGATGTGACGTTAAAAGTGAAGCGTTTACTCATCACTTGATTTATACACACACACAGTTCATAACGCGTGACGTTAAGAGTGAAGCGTTCACTCATGACTAGATTTATACACACGCAGTTCATAAAGCGTCAGTATATAGACGCATTTGTGCTGACGTGACGCTAAGAGTGAAGCGTTCACTAATCACACACACGCAGTTCATAAATAGACGCATTTGTGCTGATGTGACGTTAAGTGTGAAGCGTTCACTCATCACTTGATTTATACACCCTCAGTTCAAAACGCGACCGTACATAGACGCATTTGTGCTGATGTGACGTTAAGAGTGAAGCGTTCACTCATCACTTGATTTATACACACACTCTGTTCATAACGCGTCAGTAAATAGACGCATTTCTGCTGATGTGACGTTAAGAGTGAAGCGTTCACTCATAACTTGATTTATACACACATTCAGTTCATAACCCGTCAGTAAATAGACTCATTTGTGCTGATATGA
Organism: Oconnorella tubifera; assembly: GCA_034700105.1. Taxonomy (NCBI): domain Eukaryota; kingdom Metazoa; phylum Annelida; class Clitellata; order Enchytraeida; family Enchytraeidae; genus Oconnorella; species Oconnorella tubifera. The sequence goes on from JAQIXG010002882.1 coordinate 16,254, forward strand.
CGTTAAGAGTGATGCCTTCACTCATCACTTGATTTATACACACACGCATTTCATAGCGCGACAGTAAATAGATGCATTTGTGCTGATGTGACGTTAAGAGTGAAGCGTTCACTCATCACTTGATTTATACACACACAC
>JAQIXG010002883.1:0-16384 GCA_034700105.1 Oconnorella tubifera
ATTACAGGGAACCAGGGGGGCTGGTTTATTACAGGGTCGTGTGGAGCTCCGGGGCGCAACCAGCGGTGGGTTTTGACACTTTTTTATGGTAATGGGGGGGGTCGTGGGGGTTTTTAACCCCGCGTTGGGTTGAAATTCTAGACTTTTTTTGTTTTTGTTAGTAATAGGAATTGAATATTAGTAAATATTTAGTTTCAATTTATTTAGACCTTAATTATTTCACAAGTTATAACTTTCCTTAATGATTAGTAGCCAAATTTGAGTTTGGAAAAATGTTCAATCAGGAAGTTACTCTTGATCGTTTATGGTTTTGTCGGTTTACTTACAACTGAAAATTAGACTTTATTTTTGAGAAAATAAAATGTTTTAGTTGAAATAAATTGCACAAGTTATCATTTGTTGTTTTTAGGAGAGGGAAGTTCGTTTGCCCGCGGGGGAAAAAGGTTGCGTACTTCACAAATGTTTCCCAGGTACCAACCATCACGTCAGAGTTTTTGCGTTGGGTCAGGATGACCAATTACTGGACCGGTCAAGACCATTGACCATTCAGACCTCCGCGCCCCCCCAACCGCCTAAAGTTAGACGAAGGTAAGGGGGAGGAGGATGATGTTGAACTGAGGGGGAGGGTTGGTTTGAGGGTTGATTTTTTAGTGTGGACTTTTAGCGTGTTAGATTGCTAAGTATTATTTTGTGTTAGATAGTTAAATAATTATTATACATGCGTTATCTTTTTAGCTTATCTGAATTTAATTCAATAAAGTCTTAACTTGTAGTGTCATTTATATAGAGTTTTAACTGTAAACTCTTTCTTAATTGTCAAATGATTAACAAAAGGCTGCAAAAAGAATTAATAGAGATTTAATGAAAAGATAAATAATTTAATGCTGCTTTATTATAAGTGGATGTAAAATGTAGCAACATTTTTAGATTTAAAATTGTGGTTTAAGACAGTATTGCATAAAATAAAATGATATTAGTTAAGACTTTATTTCATTAATGTAGCCAATTACGATAGATTTATTAGTTGTTATTTTAAACTTGATATTTTACTAGACTTTCTAATTATCAAACTTCAAATTTTCTTTTTGATTACATTAATTTGACAGTGCTAATTATTTATTTTCTAATTTGTTTGTTTGTTTATTTTTAACTTTGTGTATTTAGCTTTTTTCTAGAAAATCTTAATTTTATTGCATGCTGTGTATTTATTATACTTCTTAAAATTTAGTTGATCTGATTATTAAATGGAAAAAATTCAGTTTGTTATGTTGTTTGTTTGAGCTGAACTGATTGTATTTCATGCATGATATAGAAATTATATCGAATAATAGAGTATTCGAATATTTTCTTACATGATTCTATATTTTCAGATCTTTATATAGAAAAAGCAACTGGATTGCTTCTTGTGATACAGATAAACTTTCAGTTACTTTAATTATGTTTTAATCAGTTAGTAGCATTTATTAAACAATAAAATGTTTGTTATAAGGTTAGCAATAGCAATATAAATTATACAATAGTTCAATATACAGTGAATTATAAACAATATACAGAAAATTAAAAGCTTGAACATACATGGCAAATAAAAATGCTGACAAACTGACAAACGCTGAAACAATTATTATTTTTAATTATTATTTTGTGTAAATTTCAAGTTATTTTTTTAAATTTCAGGCTTTCAAAGTTCTTATATTTTTGTACTTTAGTTCATTGTTTCAAAATATTCACGATATTTGTTAAATCCTTGCATGTTTTTCACTGAATTTATTAAAAGATTTTATAACATGTTTTTTGTTTGATTCAGTTAACAATGATCTCAATGTTTTGATCTGTTAGTTATTTCTTTCAGTTGTGATATTTTAGTTAACGTTTCAGTTTTAGTTAATGATTTTTAATGAGATTGATTTGTTTCGTTTAGGTTACAGATAATGTCTTTTGCTAACATTGGTTATGGTTTGAATAAATTTTCTAACTTTCGCTTTAATTAATAAAATCTAGAATGATCTAGCTTTTATTCTTCTAAGGATATTTTACATTTTAATGTAAAATATCCTTAGAATTTTTCTATTTCTATTTTATTTGATTTCATTGTCATTATTTCCTTTACAAAATGAAATCTTAAACTGATTTCGAATAGTGTGCAGTGCTCTGCTGTTTTCACTATGCCTAATTTACAATATTCAGTTTTTTTGCATGCATTTATAAGCAGTACATTCGTCATTATTATCATCTTTATCGTCATTACTGTCATCTTTGTCATCGTCATCATTATCATCTTTATCATCATTATTATCATCATTATCATCATCTTTATCATCATTATCATCATTTTTCTCATCTACCTGCTATTATTTCAGTGACGTCAACTTCAATTTCATCTCTATCCAATGGGATAAGCCTATGACGTATGGCGATACTGACGTCACGGGGTACAAGGTCTTTGTTAATGGGGTCGTCGAGGCCCAGCTCGGCTCTGATGTGCTCTCCTACTCGTTCACCCAGGGGAGCTGGTGCAAGGAGTATGTCTTCCAAGTCCAGGTACCCTACCCCCCATACCCCCCCTCTCCCTCCCCAACAATTATTTTTATTTGTTAAGATAGTATGCAGTTTATAATATAATTCTTCACTTGTTTCATTTATTAAGAAACTGAACATCAAAAGTAATTTTCATAAAAGTTAATGGAATGCAGTTTCTACGAATAATTTAATTTTAAATAGATTGTTACCTTGAAAATTGTAAATTCGAAAGTTTTTGCTCTCATTTTTTTATCGCTTTGTAAATTGCAGGCACTAATAAACGATGATGAGCGAACAGGGCCCCCTTCCGACCCCCTGGTAATTAATTGGCCGGGGGTTAAAGCCCCCACTCTCAAACAGGGCCAATCAACCAACACAAATCTGATAAAAGTTTTGTGGGACCCGCCTTTTTTAACGGAGGGGGTCAAAATAAAACAATATAAGGTAAAAAATATATTTTTACGATTTTAAGAATTTAACTAAGTCAAATCATAGATCTAATGTCTATTAAAATGCATTATATAACATGAAACGATGATCATATATCTAATTATATAATCAGTATTTAGTTGATATAAATTTAATACATTTTTAAAGTAAAAGCTATTTTGCTTGATGCTGATTCTTATTCATTAATTGTACATTTTTATTTAGTGATTTTTTTAACATAGCTAGTTGTATTTTTAATTTTTTTCGTAATTATTTTATTTAGTTAGTTGTGATGGAAGAACATTCAGATAAAATCCTGCAGACAATCAGTCCTATCCATCCCGACAGCCTCCAAGTAGAAATTCCTGATCTAAAGCCTGGTTCATATAAGGCATATCTAGAAATCACGGTAATTTATATTTGAATTTCTAACCCCATTGCATTTTTTCACTTTCATTCTTAATAGTTATACTTTAAATGTGAATCCTAAAATGCAGCTAAAGTTTAGAATTTAATTTTATAATGAATGTATATAGTAATTAGAAATTACTTATAAATGTAGTTTATTTTTATAGAATTTAAGTATAATATTGAATGTACTCAAAGTATACATTTATATGACACTACAAAAGCAACTTAAAGACAGTTTAAGCAATACTTCAAACAAGTATTGAGAATAAAAATTCAATTGACAGAAATATATCCTACCCTTTGATATTGGTACATTAAAATGTATTTTACTTTAATTAATGAAACGAATATAAATATCCATATTTATCTCAATTTCTCAAAGCAAGACTATTTTACTAACCATTCTATATTTGAATTTCGCTCAATTCGAATTTGAATTGAAGTCAATTTAGCTAAAACATTTAAAAATTACTTTAGAATATTTTAACTGAGTTTTGCTTTGATTTCCAGCTTCACGGAACCCCGGAGATGACCCGCAGTGATATTCTAGACATCCGTCCTAGTCTCACTACGGAAGCGCCCGACATTAGCGTCGTTGTCTACGGACTGAATGAACGACGTCAACTTGAACGACACGCTTGTGATCTCATCAATGCGAGAGATAGGTATGTTGCGCGAATTTGATGCCATTTTTCATGTAATATAAGATATGTTATGAAATTTATGATATGTTTTGTGATATACAGAACGTAAAATCGGAACATTTTAGTTATTATAAATATGTTCAATTTTCTCTTTTAGATTGCTAAATATAGTATCGGAAGATTCTCACTCACAGGAAGCCTCTGACATCACGGTATTGATGTCATCACCACATAATCGTTATCATCATTATGATCTTCATCATTATTATCATCATCACCACATAATCATGATCATTGTCGTATTCGATCTTATCATTTATCGGTATTTTTTTGTACTAGATTCTTTAACTAATTCCGTCAAAATATCTACAAAAATCGTTCGATCGTTAATTTATAACGAGTCAAAATTTACATTTTTTTCATTCGATTTCCTTGAATTGTATGTAAAATAGAGAAGCAATAATTTAGACTGATTAAGACTGTTTTTTTTATTTTACTAGAATGTTCATAAAGCTGAACAGCAACTTTGCATCATTGAAGAAATGCTGGACGACTGCCTGACCTCTGTTGCTAATAATTATACAGGTTTTTCTTTCTACTCTATATTTTATATGTCTACGTTACTGTGTATTAATAGGACTATATTTTTATAAATATACGACTTTGTATACCCGTCTTTCAATGTGAGTATATTGTATTGTTTTCTGTCTCTTTCCATCTTTCAATGTTTCTTTGTTTATATTTATATTTCAATTTTTATATAAGTTTCTACGTATGTATATTTCCATCTGACTTCATTTCTATACCTCCATGATTCTCATTTATCTATACATTTCCTTTTTCTCTATTTCTCATTTATACATATTTCTATATATCTCTCTATATATTATGAAACTTTACATTATTACGAGTTCTTGATGTAATATTTCACGTAGCGCTCTTATTCCAGGTTCCCTATTGGCTCATGTCAGCTGGAAGATTCCTCATTCAGAGAAAGAACTGACATCAGGATATAAAGTAATGGTGGACGGCAAACAATATGGCGCCATCTTGCAGCCCGGAGTGAAAAGTGTTCGTATCAAGGTAAAGTGATTGATAAGTGATTTATAAGTGATTTAGGAGTGATTTAGGAGTGATTTAGGAGTGATTTAGGAGTGATTTATCAAGATGTGTATCGAATGTGTTATAATTAAAATTGCTTTATTTTTTCATTTCTTGTAAAATATTTTATTCAGCTCGGAGTAGGACATATCTGTCATAAGATCAGTCTGATAGCTATGACAGAAAGGCCGCGTACAGTCAGCGCTGAGTCAAATGTAGTTGAAGTCATGACAGACAGTTTTCTTCCGTTCTCCTTTTACTCCTTCCTCAACCAAGCCCCGAGGTTTTTCCTTTATGATTTTAAATTCTTTACAATGTTTTACATGTTAGTTATTTTATTGGTTACAATATTACTAATTATAATCATTATTTAATGTTTTGTGTTAAATAACTGAATGCTCACCAAAGAGTGTTTCGTATTTGGTAAATCGAAATTTTTGCTTTTATATTGTTGAAACATTAAATTATATTTGATTAAAAAAGCCTTGTTTTGAAAATTTTGATTTAATTTTTTAATTTTTAAGTTACATTTTTTTTAGAAATGGGAAACTTAATTTGGATTCCTACCAGGAGACCCTTGAGCTGGAGCGCCACCTACCCGTCCATCGACCCGTCAACCTGGGGCTACTCCAGCACCAGGTGCCTGTGCCTGCCTGCACCCCCTTGGACGTGTTCGAGGGGGAGTACCGCCCCCTGTTGCCCCCTACATCCGCCCGGAATGTTCCGACTGCTATTCTATTCTGGACACGTTGGAATAGAAACTCTCAGACGACGTTGAGTCGATTCGTTAAATTTGCGACGGCGCATAAACACGAAGTATGATTTTTAATAGTGTTCTTCTTTTGGTTTTTATCATTCTTTTTGGTACTTCATTCCTAAGATTTTGGTAGAAACATATTGTTATTATTATTATTATTATTTATTGTTTAAACAGTTTTTAAACAGTTTTTATTATTTCACTCAATTCTTTCTAGATATTTGTGTACACGTTATATTTTAAACTTGAAGTCCGGTGTATTTACGGTTTTACTAACTAAATTAACGCTGTGTTTATCATTTTTATTATATTTATTTTTTATATTTTTATTATTTTTATATATTACGTAGATATTATTCAATCTATTTCCTGTTAGATTTTGATTAATCATTTTTTTGTTATAGTATAATTTTGTGGCTGTGGTCAGCGAATCTTCCAGTAGAATATCTACGGCTGACCGACAAGATCTGGTTCAGGTCATAACGGATAACGGCTGGAGGGAAGATAACAGCATCCGTCACGTGACCAGTCACGCGCTACACGAGACCAACGTCAACACAACCGGTAAGTCAGAGAAGCGGTTAGAGCGATTGACTCGGGTGCAAGACCTTCGGGTTCAAATCGCGGATAGCTCAATATTTCTGTAATATTTTAAATTACATTTTTGATTCTTTTTATTTTAACTTGACGCTATTTTATCATTGCTCCGAATAAATGTTATTTTGGTGGAGCAAGGGGGAGGGTGGCATTCGACTCCACCCCTGAATTTGTGTTGAATAATCGTAAAAAATCTGATGAATATTTTGTTTGTTTTTTAAACAGATCTGTGCGAGTCATTTGGTGTTACAGGAATTCCTTCAATTGTTGTCTTGCATCCTAAACGTAAGTTATTTGTTTATTTTTCACTTTTGCTATTTGTTTATTTTTCTATTTGTTTATTTTTCTATTTGTTTATTTTTCTATTTGTTTCTTTTTGTATTACATATAATTATTATGAAATAGTTTGTGTTCTACATATACATATTTGTTATACAATTTCATTTAAACTTGTGTTATTATTACAATTTTAAATGCAAAGAAACATAAAGACCACAAATTGTAGAGATAAATATAAGCATTTGTGCTGATGTTACGTTAATCGTTGTTTATAAAGATTACGTAGCGTGGAGGGGGCGGTACTGCGCACGTGATCAGGAATCGTTCGATCATTTCATGACGTACATCATGTCGCAAGTGATGAGTGAAACGACACCAAAACCTGATCCCTGGGATCCTGAGATCGATACCACTTCATTCGGTATTTACTTGTTGCGATATGATTACATGTTGCGATATGATTACATATTGCAATGTGATTATATATTACAATATGTAATCAATACGTAATATCATCGCAACATTATTAAAATATTGCAATCGTACATATTGTATATTACCCATACTAGTATTTGACATATATGACTGTTTTTTGATTCATGAAAAGCTTTCAGACACTTTTAATGTAAATATTATTTCTATTTATTAATTATTATTTTATTGTTTTCTCTAATTTCAATACTAATTTCATCCTCTCTCTATTTTATCAAATAAATAACATTTCCTGCAAATCTCTTTGTCAATTTTTTATCAGACATGTCACGCCTACTCAACAGAGAAAACAAACGCGCCACCCCTCCCTCGGAATGGGCCAGTCTAACCCAACACCCCTCGTCTAAAAAACATCAGCAGATCCTATTCACCAAGTTGGCGCGTCGCCAAAAAGATGATCTCCTCACAGTAAACGCGCGACCTTTTTCCGCTAACATTAAAAGTCCGTATGAAGAGAAGCTGGCTCCAGCTGCAATTAGCCGGCTCGAAAGCCGCAAAGCCAGTAGTATGTTTTAAAATAGCCGCTTTTATTCGTTTTAATGTCACATCAGCTCAAATTGTCCGCGATGTGTATATAGTAATTCTGCGTGATTTATTTGCGAATCGACAATTAAAAATTAAAATTAAAAATATAATTTTATGATAAGTTAAAATTTAGATGACGATAAATTACTAGCTCGATATATTTTCTTCTTTTTGAAATATTACAAAAGTTTGAAAAGAAATAGTGAACTTGTAAATTGGGTTGAAAAGTTGAGAATTTAATTTGTGGGAGGTTTTGTTTAGAGGTGTGAGGGGCATATTTCTAAATATCATATTACATTGCAAAATTCAATGTTAACTTATTAAAATATTAATGCTTGTTAAATTGTAGATAATAGTTTCGTAAATATGGTTTAAATTTTTGGGACCGTATAGGAAATTAATTGATAAGCCCCCCCCCCTACACACGTCTCTACCTAATGTCACATCAGCTCAAAACTGTCAACTGGGCAAGTAGGGGCGGGGATCGATATTTAATCAAATTTAAAAAGAGCATTTAAAACAGCAGACACTTTTTGTAAACAAATTAGCATACATTTATAACGTGAATTTTATTTTTATATTTAAAACGATGAACACTTATTTAATCACTGCAAAAAAGGTCACAGTTTTAAAATGCGATAAAATACAAAGAGAATCAATTAAGGCACTAATCATTCTTGCTTTAAATTAAAAACAATTTTAAACAAACAAAAAGAGACTATAATATAAACAAACTGACAGATATGTTATTATCATATTTGTAAATGAGTATAAAAATATTTCAATAAAAATGAATATATGTCATTATAATAATATAACGGAAATAATAAAATCAACACTACCTATATTCATATTTAATTAAAATGTTGGATAGACAGACAGACAGTAAGAGAGAGAGACAGACATACAGATATTTTAGATATACAGAGAATATAGATATTAGATAGATATAGAAAAACAGACAGACCAATAGATCTATATTAGATAGATATTAGACAGACAGACAGACACATAGATAAACAGACAGACAGACAGACAGATAAGTAATTAGACAGATATGTAGTGCATGCAGGAATGTAGATATTAAAAAACAAAATCAAAATATCGGAAATTATTAAAATTATTTTGATAGAACAAAACTTTGATACACACTCGACTTGATTTGTGAAACAAATGCAACTATTGCTTTAAAGCAAAATATATAATTCATAAATAAATATATTAGTAAATAAATATATTAGACGTTAATTATACATCAATCTAGTGTAATATCAGTAAATAAACATCAAAACAATTAAAACAACATAAATATCAAACTTCTTCCTATAAAAATACTTTTTTAAGAAATACAAACGATAAAATTATACGATATGTAGATTATAATTAACATTAAAGAGATAAAATTGATAAAACTGCATAAAATTTAACTCATTACAAAATATTAACTTACTACACGTATAAAACAACCAGATAAAAATAACTATAAAAATAGTATCATATTTAATGCAAATTTAATAAAATATATCAACAATCATTATATTTCAATAACAATCTCTAAAAACAATACGATATATTATCAAGTAAATAAACAACGAATACATAAAAATTGAATATTCAAATATATAGAATTGGGGGATTGTATACCAGGGGGTCAACCGTAAAAATTTACCCGTAACACCCTTCTATATTAACACAAAGTAGAATCAATTAAGCCCTGGGCATCAAGATCCTGCATCTATCTTCAAGCCGAACACCAAGCCGCTTCCTGTAGACACTTTCCCAAGAACCAATCAAATAAGAGCCTGTTTGAATCACTCAAATTATACGACCCCTCATCAAATGTAAAACTTTTAGCTTCAATCTGACTCTGTATGAAAAGAAATCACTTCTAAATCACTTCTAAATCACTTATAAATTATCACTCATTAAGTGAATGTAAAATACAACAACTTATTTACTAATAAACGGAATTTTAAAACAAACAAAAGTGAATATTTTTAAAACAAATGTAAAAAATCTGTGTTCAGAATTGCTGGCTTAGATCAGCTTAATTGGATTTATCCTTGCTGGCTTAGATCAGCTTAATTCTATCAGTTTATCCTAGTTGGCTTAAAAGTCATATATAGACAATCAGCTCATTCACTATTAACTTTTGTTATCTACGAAAAATCTTTTATATTTTTTTATAAAATTCAATACTTTTATCGGAGTAGGCAAGACCCTACTCCAGGCCCCACGACTCTGATGTTCTAAATACGAGGCAAAGAGGATAGACTCCAACTCTGTTGACACACACTTCTTACACAACTGACATTTCTGTGTCAAAAAACATATAAAATATTCCATTTATAGCTATTTGTATATTCTTTTTGTTTAATATTATTATAAATTAAAATCATAATATGAAAATTTCTACAATTAAATAACCCCGCCAATTCTGGCAGTTAAATAGCCTGCCAATTTTAATAATTAAATATCATTGGCAATTTTGGCTATAAAATTTTCCCGGCAATTAATTTTCTCTTACTTTCTGTGTACATCCAATGTTCTCACAGTTCATGCATTGTTCTTCAAAAACATGTATATCTTTAGACGAGACCTGCATTGAAGCCATGCCCCCCACCAACCGACTGCACAACAAAACACGTCTAGGTTAAGGCATAAGACTATCTAACCAATCAGAATTGAGCATATAAATAGACTGACGTATCAGAATTAAGCATACAAATAGACTGACCTATCAGAATGCAGCTTTAAAGTTGATGCAATGCCTAGTAAACTGAGACCACTCAGAAGCACTTGCTCATACATGTGTTTGTTCTTTGGGTAGTGACCCGAATACATATTTGGCGACATATTGACCTAATTACATACATAATTAGAATACATTATACATTACAACGCGAGACTTGAACACAAAACTTGTTAGTTCAGAGTCATGTGACTTAACCACTTCACCAAAAATTGCACAATTGTGATAAAAACTGAGATAAAACTGCAGCAGAATAAAATTACAGATATTTTATATCCTATTTGAAAATACATACACGATTAGTACAAACTAAATGTAATCTTAGCCAGACAGATAGGTGGACAGATAGATGGCAGACAGATAAACAGACAGATGAACAGACAGATGGACAGACAGATAGGCAGACAGATAGACAGACAGTCCGATAAACAGATAAAAATTTCAACTGACTTCCATTAAGTAAACTTTTAGATGAGAGTCAAAGACAAAGTCAAAGCGAACCAGCTCAAAGAATGTCCTACAAAATATCATCATTATTATCATCATTATCATCATTATTATCATCATTATCATCATTATTATCATCATCATCAAAAATATAATCATCATTAAAATCAAAATGAATTAAATAAAACATAAAATGCTACCAAGTCTAAAGTAAGTTTTAAATCGAAATAGACTTATAGTAAGCTATCAATCTTTTTCATATTTAATTTATGCTATCAATGTATTTGATATTTAATTGATACTATCAATGATATAGCAAATACTATGTACTTAATTGATATTAAATACAAATATAATATAAATTATTGAGTAACCTGTATGTATAGTCATTCATGGCTAAAATGAGAAACTTTTCTCTCTCTAATAAAACCCGTCTAACCACAGACTCCAGTTCTCTAATTAGACGGTCAGCATCTTTACCTTAATTAATAGATAATTTAATAAATCATTTAAAACAGAATTTAAAACAGAACTTAGTAATAAACTGTACACTAACAATAATGACAAAGAATTATAATACGATTACTGCTAGAATAAATTGTATTAATAATAATAATAATTAACTAATTGGAAGTAGTTAATTAAATAAATATAAAGTAGTTACCCTGAGATTTGAGATAAGTGAGTAGAGCTGCCTTGCGTGAGAGATCAAGTTCTGTGTAGAACTTAGAGAGGGAGGGAATCTGAAATAATTCACTGTAAATAAACTGACTGATTGCCTGACTGATTTATTGACTGACTGATTGACTGACTGATTGATTAACTGACTGATTGATTGATTAAATAACTGATTTAATGATTGTCTGACTAGATGATTAATAACAGAATGATTAACTAAGTAATTAAATGACTGATTGAATGGTTAACTAACTGATTAACGAAATAACTGAATGACTGACTGATTGACTGACTGACAGATTAACTGACTGACTGACTGACTGACTGACTGACTGATTGACTTACCTCCCAAACCGGTGAATAATCGTCTGATATAACGTAAGATTTAATGTCCGTAGAATTAAACGGTAAATACTCTTTAGTACAAAATCTAACCAACAACAAAACACAACAAATGATAAATAACAACACAAATATAAACAATAAAGATAGAGAAAAGATAAAAACAGTAACAATATAAAAAATGAAGATATGATAATAGAGATAGAAATACTAAATAGATATTCCTGCGATTAAATTGCTAAAAGAAAATCTCGTATTAATCAGACGCATTAGTCATTTCAATGATTGCAAGGACCTTGCAAATTAACTTCTAACTTATGATGATGATAACCTATCACCTTTATCTGTTCCTTAATGTCACATCAGCACAAATTACTTGCAAATTCTGTGTGCAGAAACCAAGTGATCAGTGAATGATAGACTCTAAACACTACATAATTTTTCTTTGGGAATGACATGGGCGGGGTCAAGCGTTTAAAAAAATTAAACGAATTTTTATTCACAAAGGGAAATAGAAATTATATTCCTACCTAATCAACCATTCCCCCTGGTGTATGTAGACTCTGAGTGGATCAATCGATGAGATCATAACGTAAAGACCGACATCAAAACGTCTAAATGTAAACAAATAATGATGACATCACAAAATACTATGACATCATTTGTGTTCATTTCATAAAAATAACAAATAATAAAGTTCCGTGGCAATTCATTCCCAGACTTTTCATCTATGACTGTTCGTAGACAAAATACTGCAATACAGAAAAAGATAATTGACACTAATACGTGAAAACGAATCTAAAGCAAACGAATGTTTATAAACGTGTTTTTCATATAATAAATATCGTTTTACTTTCCATTTTTATTACCTTCCGTCTATAAGAAAAGGATCATCAACATATTCCTGAATGAACTTCTCTGAACTGACCAAATCTAAATCTAAAACGCGTACAAAACAAGTTAAACTATTAATAGTCTCTGGCCATTATTGACATCCGACTATTATTAGTTTCTCAGCATCCAGTAGCTGGCAGCCAGTAGCCAGAAGCCAGTAGCTGGTAGCTGGAAGTCAGCAACTGAAACATTCCGCTAATTTTTTATTACATTATTAACCTAAATAAGCTAATTTATTTTAGTTAGCCGAAAGTAATTTAGACACTTATTTATTTTTACTTTAAAATTTGATATAAATACTACCAGATATGGCTAAGAGTTTCACTTGTCTATGTCTGTTACTTTTCTGAACCCAAAGCTTATCAGGATTGGCTCTGGCCTAAAAGTATTGACCAATCGTAAGAAAGATCATCGTTGGTTTTAGCCAGTCAATTTAAAACTAGTTATCAAAGTAATTTTTAAGCAGATTTAGGTTAAAACACACAAAGTATAAAATATTCGTTAATCGTAACACTAAATATCTTATAAGTCCGAGACATGGTTCATAATACAGTAATCCATGACGTTAAACTTAACCCTAATCTATTAAAAACTGTAGTATTCTTTCTAGATTGATTAGCGTCACATCAGCACAAAACTAAAACCAGGAACCTTTCAGTTTCAACTCCACTAATCTAACCACTTCGCCAACGCGTTAATCGTTATTCAAACATTAAAAGTTTTAACTTACATATTTGAGGAAAGCTTTTTTTTGTCGCGGCATTGAAAAGGCTTTAGGAATGAAATCAAACTGCAGACTGACTAGATTAACTTTCTGCGTGATGTACCCTATGCCTGGAAAATGATTTACCTAGAGGGAAAGATAAAAAAAATTAATTACAGATCAAGCATTTTTAACAGCGTCTAACTTGACTCTTAATACAGATTATTATTAAATTAGTAAAATTATACTGTATAACTTAGAAAGTAGTAAATTTATGGCGTACAACCCAAAGAAACCGTACCCTCTGATTGGCTCTAAGATCCCCAAGGTGATGACCAAGTGTGATGAATGGATAGTCATGTGACCAAAGTACATCCCACCTCGATGTTTCACCCCCGTGTATATACCCCACCCCACTGAACACCCCCCGTACGTGATTTAAAAGCTCTGAAAAATGCTGCGAGAAGAAAAAATTAACAAAATATATCACGCGAAAAACAAAATTGATATGAATTAAAAATAAAAAAATGATATCTGCGATATCATCTCTCGACGGTTAAACTTTATTGATCAATTCATTGCTTGAGTTGTATATAACATAGGTAACCCGCACCTCGGAATTGCCAGAGATCTGACAATGTACATTGCGTAACAAGCACAATATACGATAAATACTAACGATATTATTTATTAAAACAACACAATAAAACGTCTTTATAAAACATCAAATTACTGAAAAAAGTCCATTTATAAATTTTCACGAAACAAAAAAGCCCCACTCACATTACCGGCATAAACCCAAACAACCGGTCGGCTATCACTGCGCCCCGATGTAGTAGCGTTAAGTAAGCAAGGTGCGTGAGCGATTTCGTGGTCGGTCTGTCTGCGTTGCAGGACGTACAGCTCTTGAACGATAGCGTACAAGAACGCAACCATTATGAGAAGTGACACCGCGTAGAAATATCGACAACGACATCGCATCAAGCGCGGCATCAATCGCATTCTACGTTATCTATTGCAATAACAAATAATAATAATAACATAAATAATATAATAGGAATATCAATTAGTATTAGTAATTATAATAGAATAAAATAGTATAATAGATATGATGTATTCGAGTTTGTATTCACATTGAGAGGTTGACAAAATTGCCGAAACTGCCGAAAATATATTTGACGTCATATCGTTTTATTAGAAATGACGTCAAACGTCAAATAGAGGGGTAGGGTGGGGAGGGGGGTGCAATCCCTCCCACTTCAAATTTTTGTACAACATGACAAATTTACCCATAAATTATGGGTAAATGTGTCATGTTGTACAAAAATTTGTTAATAAAAATTCGATAAAATCCATTTTTTTATTGTGGGCCATAATAAAAAAATTGGATTTTACCGA
Organism: Oconnorella tubifera; assembly: GCA_034700105.1. Classification (NCBI taxonomy): domain Eukaryota; kingdom Metazoa; phylum Annelida; class Clitellata; order Enchytraeida; family Enchytraeidae; genus Oconnorella; species Oconnorella tubifera. The sequence goes on from JAQIXG010002883.1 coordinate 14,967, forward strand.
AATTTTATTTGTAAAAAGGTAGGGGAAGGGGAGAGGGGGAATAATCAAAAGGTCATATATAATATGACGTAATGTTAAAAGTAAACGATCGCTTCATAAAGTTATTTAATACTACAATACAGCAATAATAACAAATATTAACATAAAATTGATATTATTAAAACATTAAAAAGTGCTTGCAGATTTAATTATCAATCAAAACAATATAAAAATAGATGAAATAACATTTAAAAGTTAAAAATTATCGAAATAAAAATGATTTGCTATGGTATCATTTTTTATTTTCAATATTAATGGATTATTTTAATGGGAGGGGGAATTATAATCCTTATTAAGTTATACCCTCTCCCCCCACCCAGTAACCTCCCCCTTATAGCCAATTAAAGCTCACAGGCTAAATGAGTCATAGCCCACTAGCCCAGTAGCGCTAATGGGCTAGAGCTTCTAACGCAGAAATGATCGGGATAAATTTTACGGTGATGAAAAGTTTTCAGCCAATCAAAATAGCAATGTGACATATAATCTTGATCGTAGACATTTCTGATTGGTTGTGGATAGAAGATGTGAGGTATTTGGTGTGTTCTAGCGGTGTAAAAAGTTACGCGCCAGCGCGAGAGATTTTTTCCAGCAATTTTCTTAAGCCCCGCTAATATCAATGCGATATGCAACGCGACAATCCGTTATTGATTACAAACATGACTATGTCAATGGTTTACAGAATCATTGAGATTTGAGAAAGAAGACTCTGTTATATTTCAATAGATATTTAAACTTAAAAATACATTTTTTTATAATAGAGATGACAAGGGAAGATGAATTTAAAGATTTGTTTGTATTTATACTTTTCTATAATGGAATAAAAACTATGAACACTCTTAGATACTAAAAAAATAATATTAATTATTTAAAAATGCATTGCTGCAGGCTTTGGTACTATTTCTGAATAAAATTTACAACGATTTGCTGATTTATAATTTACAAAAATAATAGTGACTATATATTGTGACTTTTAACTTGAAAATTTTGTACACAAAAATCAGCCCAAGTGCGTCTAATTTTTTCCACTTATTGATTTAAGAATGTATTTGTTTCTTAATATCTTGCAAGCTCCCTCCTTTTCGTCTTCATAGATCATGAACAGGCTTCAAAATCTATAATTTGCCTTAAATTTGTACTTGAGTCTCAATCGTCGTCTTACGAAGACAGTCGCAGAGAAAACTAACAAGCGCAAACTCTACAAGGAGCTTTAATAAGTGAAATTATGTCAATGCAATGTCAAGGTCTGTTGCGTTCAGTTTTGACCTTGAAAGATGACAAATTGGTTATATGTCTGTGCCATGTCAAGGTCTGTTGTGTTCAGTTTTGACCTTGAAAGATGTCAAATTGGTTATATGTCAATGCAATGTCAAGGTCTGTTG
>JAQIXG010002884.1:0-16382 GCA_034700105.1 Oconnorella tubifera
AATTCATAACTTTTGAAGTTTTCAATATTTTACAATGAAATTTGGTGGAAACATGTGAAAATATCTCCTCTATAAGCAGAACAAAAATTGTGCAGAAATACCTAACGGTTGTCATAATATCGTAGTTTCGCTACGGGGTTGTTTTTTATTGGCGCACCCTGTATATATTTTCTGCTAGTTATAATCTTATGTATATTGTATTATATTTATATTTTATAATATTTATATATTATTTTATTTATATTTTATTATATTTACTTTCAATATAAAATACTTGCTTACTTACATGCTTGTTTAATTTTCTGTATATTGTATATAATTCATTATTATTGAACGATTGTATATTTTATTATATTTATATTTTGTTACATATTTGTTTGTTGCATTGATTCTAGTTGCGTAAAATCGGTCGCAAATACCGACTAGCCGCCGAACAGGCAGAAAAGGGTATCGAAGATTTAAAGGCAGAGACCAGCGCCCTGCAACAAGGCAAACAAGGCAACATCGTGGAACTGGAAGAAAAACTCAAACAAACCGAACAAAGTTTGAACGAATCTCGCATCGAGGCTGAAAAGTGTCGCGGGGCTGAACAGGAAGTGAGGGAAAAGTTAGCGGCAGTTGAACGGAAGCTTCAGGAACAGTTGGTTAAATCTCGGGAGGTGGTGATTTTGTTTCTTTTTATTTTAGTTTTAGTAAAATTATGGTTTTAAGTCAAATTTAGATTGTTTTAGTAAAATTGAGTTTAATTCGGAGTTGTAATGATTATATAGTGTTTAAGTGTTTTTTTTTGAAAAGAATTGAATTTATTTCACGAAATATATTTGATACATATAGTTAATTAAAGTTAGTGATAAAGTGGTAGAGTGGTAGACTTAAAATTAAGAGATACCGGGTTTGATTCTTGTAGCGATAACAATTGATTCCATTTATTTCATGTGCAGTTTAGCTGCTGCACCCTTTAGTAGGATGCATAATTTGCTTTCTACATCTTGATGATAGTACGTCTTCATAAATGACAATTTCATTTAGTAATTATAAACTTAAATCTGGCCTAGTTTATAGTTTAACTTAAATATTTCTACTCAAAAGTCTACTTTTGAAATAAAGGTTTCAACCTGTTAAAAAAATGTATCTTCTTACCTTTCTATCAAACGATATAATTCTACAGAATTGATATCATTTTACAATAGAATCTATTTTCTGCGCAATATTTCCAGGATCTCACTCAGCTAATGACAGAACGCGCACAAATTTCTGACGAAAAAAATAAACTAAACGACGAAAGAAACAAACTAACCGACCAGTGCGTCAGTCTAACCGAGCACTCGCAAAAACTAACCGAAGAAAACAACGCGCTAACTACAGAACGCGATCGACTAATCGAAGAAAGAAACGACTTGCAAGTAAAATTCGTGTCTACGCGTCAGTTGATACAGCCGGCTAAAGCTAAGCTTCAGAAATTTAAGGAAGATAATGATAAACTGATTGCGGAGAATGAGGAGTTGAAACAGCAAGTGGAGAGAGAGAGAAATGAAAAAGAATTATTTGAGACGGAGACGATTGAGTTGAGACAAAGGGTATCGGATGGGACCTCTCAGTCAACAGGTTGATTGGGAAATTTTGTTTGATTATTTTTTTAAGTTTCAGTTATAATTGTCATTTTTTCTTAATTTAGGTTATTAATTAATTTATGTATTTATTTATTTCATAACATGAATACAATATAACTTTCAGAAAACTACATTTCTTTGTTTTGAATAAAATGAATAAAATTATCTTTCTTTTGAATATAAAATGCTAATATTCCGATGATTAAATCTAAACTTTCAGAAAACTACATTTCTGTGTTTTGAATAAAATGTTAAAATTATTAAATATCAACTTACAGAGGAGTCACAATTGAAGTTGAATTCGTTGAAGTCTCAATATGATGGTAAGATTGCCAGACTCGAACGAGAAATTGCTGAGGAGAGAGTAGCTGCAACGCAAAACAGAGAAACAAAGGCTGAACTCGAGAAAAGTTTAAGTCAAGTACAGAGTGAAAACGCTACTTTTACGGAGACCATTGATAAGCTGAAAGGGGAAAGACAAGAACTTCAAACAAGAGTTAGTAGAGAATTGTTTTTCTTTTTATTTATATAAAGCATAAATTTGGGGTGTAAATAATTATAAGGTTATTTTAAATAGAAAGTAACTCTGTATATTTTTGAATGCTTAGTATAATTTGAGATCTATTCAATTGATGCAAAGTTGTTTTATATTCGTAAAATCTATATTTTATTGTCTTGCGAACAATTATTTAATGCACAGTTTTACAAATCATCATTTACAATCAGATAAAGTAAATTAGAAGTATATGCATTTTATGTTATATTTGTATTAAATGCGAATGACATTTAGCTATCTGACATCTTCCTATTTATTAATCTTGCTTTAGTTTTTCTAACAGAGATTAATTAAATTTTTTTTTATTGAATTGGCAGGTTAACATTCTTCAGCGTCAGATAGAGCAATATCAACGTCAGAATGAGCAGTCAGTCACTCGACAGAATCAGGCATCTGTTGCTTCCTCAGCTACTGATAGAACTGTGTATGTTTTCCATTTCGATATTAAATAAATACTTTAAGAGTAATTGATTGATTTTCTTCACTTTCAATACAAACATCTGGTATCAATTCTGCACCAAAAAGTTATGTGTACACATATGTCAAGGCCTTTTATAGAAGTGTTAGAGCGCTGCATTCGAAATAGATAGGATCAGGTTGGAATCCCGGATAGCTCACTATTTCTCTAACTAGAAACATCCTTTAATAAGACGCTTAAATTGACAGCTACGTCTTTGACATCGTCTATATAATACGGTAATCCAGACGTTAAAAGTAACATTAATCTTAACTTTATATGTGAAAATTAAGAATGTAATTTGAATCATTGCAATATTAAGAAATGTCTCATCAATTGAAACATTTCAAAAGTTTTACGTATCAATCTCTGCTTCAAATTACTATATAATTTCATTACTACAATCAGGCACAAGTTAATAGTTATAACTATATAAACATTATACTATTATTTAATAAAAAAAATTTTTTGAATTGTTCAAACAAGTATTATAAATAAAAATGCAAATTACAGTGTGTCAAAAATAAATATTATAATTCTATACTAATAAGGTTAAGGTTACGTTTTACGTCTGAATTACCGTAAATAACGATGTCGAAGACATCTAATAAATATTATAATTATATATATATTTAAATAAAAAAAAAATTGTAATAACAGTACAAAAACAATTAAAGACAGTTTAAACAATTTACAGGAAGTTAATTGTTTGAGCATAGCATATAAGGAAAAAATTTGTGTGACAAGCGTATATTATTATTGTATTATATATTATATATTTGATAAATATTATAAATATTAAATAATAAATACCGATTTATTTTAAGCGTTGGATCAACAGAAGGACAGCTAGTTCGTAAAGCCAACATCAGACCAATAGCTACACCATCTACCACGCCATTTCGCTACCTAACCCCAGTCAGGCCTGTACGCAGCACCACGCAGGGCGGAGTCTCTCTTCAAGGGGCGGAGTCTCGCACCAGTCAATCAATCCCCGTGCAGCCAGTTAGAACATCAGAAGACACCAGAGCCAGTCAATCGACTCCAGTTCAGCCAGTTAGAACAGCCGATGATGCTAGAATGACGAGCCAATCAGACGCGAGAATGAGCAGCCAATCAGACGCTAGAATGAGTAACCAATCGGATGGGAGGATGAGTAACCAATCGGACACGAGAATGAGCAGCCAATCGGTTGTTTCAATCGTTCGAAGTAGCACTGATACGGAATCTCTGAGAGCTAATCAAACCGGTGTTCAAGGAGTTAGAGCAGCTGATAATTGGGCACCTGCTGCAGTGCAGAGTGTAAGGAGTGGGATGGGAGACACTGGGGGAAGGGCTATGGTCGCTTCTATTAGACCTATGGCAGCTGCTGCAGCTACGCAGCAGTTTATTCCGATGGCTAGCGTTTCACAGCAGCTACAGCAGCAGTTTACACCAATGGCTACAGTAATGCCTAGTATTAATGTGATGGACGGTTAGTTTTTAGTTTTATGCTTTTTTGGTTTGGTAAGGATTAAATTTGGGTTTTTTTAGCCGATATTTGCTTTTTAGAGGAATAATTGTGAATAAACACTAAATATTGCGGTTTTAATGCGTTAGTTTATATTACTTATACATGTTACTTTGTATTAGTTTATATTACTTATACATGTTACTTTGTGTTAGTTTTTAATATTATTCTATATACATATTTTTGGTTGTAAAAAAGCTTGATTAGAGGCTTTAAATTTTGATGTCATTTTTAGATTATTTCATTTTAAGTTGTCCCGTAATATTTGTTTGAGTTTAATTTTTGTAATATTTTTAGGTTAGTTTTTATTATTTATATGTTAATATATGTTAATTTATATTAATATATGTTAATTTATGTTAATATATCAGCTGAAGGACAATCTCAAAGTGGAGCATCTGTCGGTTCAATTCAACAACCTGTCACCCCTCAACAAGTTAGACCGACCCAACAAGTACAACCGGTGTCCTCTCACGTGGAAGAGTCCACTGGTAATGATTCTATTATTATTTTTAAAAATCGATTACTATATCGATTTTGAATTTTGCTAATATTTTCTTATCTTGTTATTGACTGATAATTTTTTTATTGCGCTGCATTTTCACTCATCATTTGGTTTACTTAAATGTAGTTTACTAGATGATCTTAGTCAAGGCTCATTAGAAAAGTGGTTTAAGCGCTGGATTTGAAATCGACGTGTCCAGGTTCAAATCCCGGATAGCTCACTGTGTTTTATAACTCGCTGCACCCTTTAGTAAGACGCTTAAATTGACAGTTACATCTTCGATATCATTCATATAATACGATAATTCAGACGTTAAACTCAACTTGTTGCACCCTTTAGTAAAACGCTTAAATTGACAACTACGTCTTCGACATCATATAATATCGTAATCCAGACATTAAATGTAACCTGACCAATTTGTGTTGATGTGACATTAAGCAAATATAAAACGTTTAACTTTTCGATAGTGTCATCGAGTGAGGAGCAATGGTGGCGCCCTACAGATCAGCTGACCCCGTCTACGTCTAGGGCTAGCTCAGTGGAACAGGCTACAGTCTCTTCTGCTCCCGCGGCTGCAGCTGCCGCAACTGTGTCAGCTAAGAGGCTGAGAGATGAAACCAGGCCTATGTAAGTTATAGGCCGAGTTTGAATTTGAAAAGTTTAAATTTAAAAAGTGTGTGTTAAGTTTAATTAAAATTAAATTTTAGATTTATATTTTATGAATTATATTATTATATTGTTTGAATTTAAAAAGTTTAAAATTGTAGTTTTGTTATGCATTTTGAGTAGGTTATTCATTTGCTATTCATTCATATTCCTAATTATAGGCTATTTATTTAGTAGGCTACTCATTTTGAGTTGGCTATTCATATAGTTTGATTATGTTATTTATTTTGAGTAGGATTGATTGTTTGATTAATTGACTGATTGATTGCTTGCTCGATTGGTTGATTGAATGAATGAATGATTGATTGATTAACTGATTGATTGCTTGATTGATTGATTGAATGAATGATTGATTGACTGATTTGCAGTAAGTTATACTTTATATTGCACTTCAATTTCCAAATATTGCAATATAAATATTTTAATTTTAATCCAAATTTTAACTTTACATCATTTCAGACAAGATGAAGCAGTTGAAACAGAAAGTGAGGCTCCACCAAAACGGTCAAAAATTCAGGTTTGCTGTGAAATTCTTTTATGTAATTAAACTACTTAGCTAGCAGTTATTTTTTAATGAAAATTACTCGAAGAATGTGCTAGAAATTTTCTTCCAAATAACACTGAATATTTGGATCATTTCTGAATCTTAAAAAAAAAATTGATTGTTATAAAAGTAGATTTTTTGTCAATGAATTTAATGTTGAATATAGATAAAATATAACTGCTATTATAAATTACTTAAATCGAGCTTGAAGACTGCGTTTTATTATAAAGATATTTTATAATTAATCACGAGAAAATTATGAAATATTATAATAAAATACAGCGAATTAAAATGATGTTTATAATTGGATCTTGTGTGTAATTTACATGAATTATAAATTTATAATTTATATAGCTTATAAATTACTGTAATAGATGTTGAAAACAGCGTCTTATAATAAATATACTTTAATAAACCATGGCAAAAATGATAAAGATATTATAATAAAATACCATGAAATTAAAAAGGTGTTTAAAATTTGATTTCGGGTGTAATTTACTCGGACAGATGTCCGAGGTGTCCGACACAACGCAGACGACAGAACGTGACAGCGGTCTGTCTGCTGGGACTGACATGGACAGAGAGGCTGTGTCCTTGGCACAACAGCCACATAATGGTCATGTGGTCAGTCATGAGGTTTGTCATGACAAGAACTTGAGACAAGAACTTGAAACGAATTTGAAATTATTCATGACAAGAACTTGTGACAAGAATTTTAAAGAAATTAATATGAAAATAATACCTAGAACTTTAAACAAATTTTAATTTATGGTGAGCAAGATTGATTGATGGATTAATTTTTGGTTTTGTTATTAATAGAGTAATTGATTGATTGATTAATTGATTGGTTGATTGATTAGTTAATTAGTTAGTTAATGTATTAATCAATAAACTCATTAGTTTATTGATTAATTAACTAATTAATTGGTTTATCTTTGATTGATGCAGACAAATAGTCTTAGAAAAGCTGAACCGTTTGACTATATGATCGACTAATTAATTGATAGAACGTTATTTAACTTATGAATTTATTCATTAATATACTAATTATTAAACTGATTAATTTATCGATCATTTATTTATTTATCAAAGTAATTAATTTGACAATCTTTAATTACGCAGACAAATAGTCGTAGAGAAGCTGAACCAGTCACAACATCTCTTTCGGAAGAATCTAGATCATCATCAGACAACACCAGAGCTCTTCTTTCAGACTCTGGCAAGCTTTCCGACCTCTCTCCAAATCTTACCGCAACTGCCGACATGGGTGGAGTGTCTACCGGCGATGATTTACCAGATTACCAAGAACCGGAAGCATCCGAACCGTCAACTTCTAGACAAAGAAGCGGATTGGATGCTGTTGATCAGAGATCGACGAATCAGAATGAAGATAAGATGATAGATGAAGTGCAGCAGAAAGGGCTGGGTGAAAGAAAGAGTTTGCATGGGGAAAGGGTTAGTGATTGAAGTTTTTTTTTGTTTTAATTCTCTTTTTTTTTCAGTTTATGTTTCATTGAATTGCCAAAAGTTACAAGTGTAATAACGAAAAAGTATTTTTTTTTGTTGCTCAGTTCAAAAAAATGTTCTCAGTTCAAAAAAATGTTCTCTTTTCATTTTCGTTAGCGTGAATTTGTCTGAATTAATAGAATATTCATTTTATTGAATAATTTATTTTACCAACTAAATTAACAGAGTTAATGTTAAATTAAAGTTAAGCTGTTATTTAAATCAATAAATCAATCGATAAAAGTTTAACGTCTGTTTAACCGTCGAGGGACGATGTCGAAGACGATTATAAGATTGCAAGATTGTTTAAACAGCGCATATTTAGACTTGCAAGATCAGTTTTTTATATATTGAGAATAAAAATCAAACATATTGTTGTTTTTTTGTTGCAACATGATTTGATTTAACTGAATGAATTAAAATTAAATAGAATTTAAAAAAATTTTTTTTTTTTTTTTTAGACTTATGAGAGTACAACCAGCGGGGGACTGATTTCTACAAAAGTTGCAGCGGATGATGGGGGAGGACAGAGGGCATCAGACGTGGGAGAGAGTAATGATAACAACGAGACGATGGACGATGACGATGATGATGAAGGTGATGACGCTGAAGATGATAATCAGAGAGAAGATGATGACGTTCATTATATCGATGATAATGATGATGATGATGAAGACAGTAATGTGGATTACCCAGAGGTTTGTTTGTTGTTTTATTTTATTTTTTTATTGGTATAAAAAAAATAAAAAGTATAGTTATATTTATATTTTATTTAGTACTTAATTGGAATTTGACGATTTTGAGTAAATATCGTGAAAGAGTTAGAAATATTTGATGTGCATTTGATTAAGTTTAAAATCGAAAAGTATAGCTATATACTTTGTGATTTTAAACTTAGTGGAGAGATATTTTAAATTTAAAGTAAATCATGAATTGATTACTTGCTGCACTCTTTAGTCTACACTAAGATGTGCTGATTTTATAATTTGAGGTAAATATAAATATTTGCTGCAGCCTTTAGTACACGTTTTAGTTGAATCAATTTTTGTCAATTGGAGCATTCTCTAATTTGCTGCAACCTTTAGTACAGGATTTAGTTATACCAATTTTGTTCAGTCAGAGCATTCTCTAATTTGCTGCGCCCTCTAGCAAGATTTTTAACAAGATGTTTTAACAAGATGTTTAATTTGATATAACATGATGTTGACCAAGATCTTTAACAAGAGGTTTAATTTGACATAACACGATGTTTAACAGATGTTTTTAACAAGATTTTAATTTAATTTTAATGTTTAATTTGCTTACAGCAAACGGAAGACGGTTATGAAGATCTGTACGGTGATTTAGGTTCAGAACCGGGACAGGAGGGTCAGGTTGATGATGACGGGGGGGAGGAGAATGAGGATGAAAGGGAGGATACAAGACAACATGAACAACCTGATGACGACAGTGATGATGTCATCATATTAGGTAAAAACACTGACATAGATTTCTTTTGAATAATTCAGAATTTAAGAGAAATTTTATTTGTATTTTATTGTATTGTATGCTTATATTTACTGTAAATTTAACTGATTTTGCAAAATTTCAATAAATTGTAAATAAGATATAATCCAAAGATACAATTTGATTAGAATTTAAAAATCAAATTACGAATTTAAATATTAAACTATAAATTACAATTTGACTGCCATTCAACAGACGACGAAGCCGGACCTGGTGGTGATGTCGGTTCAGCCCAGGATATGAGAAGATTGGAGGAACACAGAGAGGCCAGCATTGCGGCATCTCGCTCCCAGATGTCCCCCAGACATTCCACTGAGACCCAGAGTGGCAGGGCTGTCAGTACAACAGAGGGGCCAAGGTCGATGATACGTCAGTCGAGTTTGCTGGAACGTCAGATGAGCGGGACATTAAGCAGTAGGGCGCAGTTGATGCCTTTTATATTTGGCGTAAGTTTGTAGAATTTGGGTTTCATAGTTTTATTTTATTTTTTCCAGTTTCATTTCGGTTTTGTGGTTCTCATTTCATTCTCAAAGTTATGGTGATGTGATTTGAGAGTTGGTTTTGGAAAAGAAATGTAGCAGATTTGAAACTGGAATAGCTGTTGATTTTAAGAAATAAGATCAGTAGTCACGCGTTTTGCAATTGCAGTATTTTAATTTCTTGCAATTGCAGTATTTTAATTTTAAACACGTAAGTTTACATTCGAGTAATTGTTTGAAAGAATTTGGAACAGGTTCGCGATCTGATATAGTAGTCAGATCTGTATAGTTTGTTTTTCTCACTAGCACGCTGATATCGGGGGAAGCGGGTTTGAATTTGGAGACGATGGTATTGTTCCCAGTACACCAACACTCCAAGTACCAATTAGGAATGACGGCTTTGCTGAGGCCATTAGGTGAATTTTTATTTTCTTTGTGTTTTGTCTAATTTATCAACTAAGACTCTTTATTATTTATATATATTTTGACGCAAGTAGAGTTTATTTCAATTCAGTTTTTAAAAATTTTTATAATTTAAGTTTTATAAAATTAGTTGTATACATTTGTCTAATCCTGGATACTTTGCATTCAAATGCTTTTTTCTAATGAATATAATTATTAATATGAATTTTTTATGGTCATTATTTAGTTGAAACTTTACTGATCACGAAAAATTATCCACAATGCAGGCTTTGTTTATAATCCAATTAATTTGTTACTATACACTTTGCTTTCATATAATGTATGCTAATTTTGTGCAAACCTATTTATTGATAGAAATGATTTCGTTTCTTGTTTGTTCACAGTTCACCTCATATCATAGATCAGTTTATGTTTGCGTCATCGTCTGAACTTGTTCCACAATCGCAGCTGGCTCATCAAGAAGGTAAAATTCAAATAAACGTCTATTTAGGCGCAGTTATTTTCATGTCATCTTGCAATTGGACAGAAAATTTTGATTGAAATTTGCAATCGAATATGAATCGATATTTGTGTATTATACATACTTTAAAAAGATTGTTATCTAACTTTTGAGTATTACTTAAAAAAAAGAGAATTTTTTACTGTTTGCTACTTTTAGACTGAATTAACATGATTTTAAAAAAAAATAAAAAGATTACTGCATTACATTTTTTACAACATGTACAATGCCAAAACGTTTTGCTAACTTCTTGCTTTAGACATTCTACTATCTATCTATATTTCTAACTCTATGATACACAGAGAAATAGAGAAACGAACAGACAAATGGTCAAACGGACAGATGGACGGATAGATGTTTATTAATATTCTACTATAAAGATTTGTACACCATCCCTTATATTTTAATATTCAATTATATAAATGTATGGATATTCCATGTATTTTAATTCTGTTCAATTACATAAATGTAACAATGGATTTTTCATCCAGGAGTGGATGTTACTAGAATGGATCTCTCACAGTTCGATCCAATAGCAGCCGCAGCGATTGCTTCCGGCATTCACACATCCCCCACACAGCTACACGTCTCACAAAGTCCCGTACAATCCACCCCACTGATATCAATCACAGAGGCCACGCCCCCTGTCAATCAGTTCGATGAAGGGAGGGGATATTTGATGGAAAATCAAGATGATCAGGGTAGGACGGATGAACAGGATTTGGGAAATCTTTCTGAAGCGTATCAAAGGTATTATAAATACTCCCGGTTTAAGTTTTTAGATCAATTACTGTTTTGTAATATTTGGAGACATATTGAAATTTTATTGTTTTGCAGTAGAATTGAGCAATTCATTACTAATTCAATATAATGTACCTAATATCATTATTATTTCAGTGGGAATTTATAAGCCAAATGCATAATACTGAATGCTGTAATGTGTTAATAGACAAATCAATAAGTAAATTTGAATGGCAATTATGTATGAATAGATTTAATAATTAAATATTAGATATAAATTATTACCAAGCTTAAAGTCCTATAGATGTCGGCATTCTATAGATGCATCCACAATATATTATTATTTTTAATCGTAAACTTCAAACAATTCAAAGAGTAAAAACTTTTAATTACAACTTAAAATTTAGCGTTACAGAAAAAAGAAAAATGCGCAATTACATTTTCAGTTACTCGGAAGTAGAGCTGACATCTGGTGACGCGAGTCGATCTCAGTCACCGGAACCTTATGACACTTTGTCACAAGATGACAGACAGTCACATGACATGACTGACGCAATGCATTCTGGGATTGGTAAATCTGATGATAGGCCATCTACTAGCGAAGGGATTGGTTCGGATAGATCCGATTTTCAAGGTTTGTAGACTGAAGAAATTTAAACTTTTTGTATCGAATCCACAATATTACAATTACGAAAATTCAATTAAAGTAATTGAATTACTTAATTTATCGGTACTTATTAATAATGATTAGTACTTATTTATTATTGATTAAAGTCGAATTAAATGAAGTGTTTAATTACAATTAAAGAATAATTCAATTTATGATAATTAAAGATCAGTTACTAGAGTCAGTTTCTGCATCAACATAAGCGTAAATAAAAGAATTCAAAAACTTTTTAAAGCCATTTAATTTTGTGCGTATTTGGATTATTTAATAAAACTAATTTTATGACAATTCTCAGCTCCATTAAAACCAAAAATCCAGAAGATCGTCTGGAAAGAACCGGAATCAGGAGATGGCAGCGGAACATCCACTAATCCATCCGCTGTGGGCAGTGGAGGGGGCACTGCCAGAAGGGGGTTCCGTCGTGGAGGTATCCGCGAAGGGGGACATCCTTTTGGCAGCCGGGGAATGAATGTCAGACCCGGGGGTGTTAGGCCCCTTCTTGCCTCCCCAGGGGGTGTAGGGATGCCGACTGAGGGGCAGCAGCAGCATCGGAGTCCAATTGGGGTGGCTAGAAGGGCTAGAGGGGGAAGGGCGGGGGGGAATCAGTCGTGGTCGAATAGGCCCCCACCTCATTTTTAAGTGAGATCCGGTGTTATTTTTATATGGACTAGTTGAAGAAACTAAGATAACTTGGACGTTATACTTGGTTGAAAATTGCGAGATGTCTTTTTTACTTTTGGTTAAATTTAATGGGATATCAGATTGTATGAGAAACTTAATGGAACAGTTGACTGATGTTAAAATTGATTTAGTAGTTTTAATTCGTTGAGCTTAAATGACTATTATATTGTACTTTCTTGTAATGGTCAATTTTTGTGAAGAGAAATTATAAGCGACAGTAAAACTTAGTTTTTGTGATACTTTTGTGTATTCCACTTTTGATAATAGTGATTCAGTAATTCTGGTTCTGTAAATTTCTTTGCAGTGATTATATTACTCTGTTTCCAAAATTATTAAACTGATTATAAAGCGGAATAGAAATTATTAGACCGATAGGTTAAAATATTGTCAAATGATACTTTGCTATTTAAGTTTTTGATAATTAAATTTTAAAGCTGTTTTTAAAACATCTGATGTAGCGGACTCTTTATTAAACTTATTGTAATTGTATGCAGTAACTTGTACTAAATCTTACTAAATTGAACTAATGCTAGAAAATGTTCAAATTGATGTAATTTTTTTATGTTGTAAATTGCTCATTTTAAAACATCTTACATTTAAAACATTTAAGCATTTTAAATTAAACATTTTAAATCAATAACGAAGATTAATATAAATAATCTTATTGAATGAATAAATATTTAACAGATTATATTAAGTGAAATGCTGCTCTATATTATTATTATTAAATAGAATGTCTTTATTTTTGCAACATTTGTTGTATTTGAATCGTTTATAAAGAAGTCATATTTTGAGATTTTCTTGAATTAAAAAACAATGCACTTTAAAAATGGCTTCGTCTTATTTATAAAACTCACTGTTTCTTCAAATAAGAACATTTCGCAACTGTTATAGCATAATTTATGTTATTTTGTATTTAAATTACAAAATAAACCAGTTACAACTGAAATCTATAAAACCGATTACGCCTTACATGATAATTGCAATATTGAAAAGCTCAATTTACAGAGATCATTTCAAATCATCCTTTTATCCTACCATCTAAATAATAATAAAATCTAAAACAAAAATCTTAATATATGCTATATCGGTTTATCCCTGACTAGATTACAAAGAAGTTTAAACATCAGATCAATTTACTAGATGAATTTATTTAATGGACAGTTCTGAAACGAGATCATGCCAATGCGCGATCTGCTGTTTAGGACTAGCTATCATTTGAGTCCAATGATCCAATTCAGGACCTCTTGCAAACATAAAGGAGCCCACGGTAAGTCGCCCAATTGGCACATCTACATGAAAATATTACTGATAATAAAAATATTTGTTTCAGAAACGAAAATTAAGTCATTTTTGAAGACTATAGTTATTCAGTATTGTAACAATGCGTCCTGTTACAATATTGAATAACTATCGCCTTCAAAAATTAGTTAATATTCGCTTCTGAAACAAATGATATTATTATCAATAATAGTAATTTTTTTATTTATACAGAGTTTATATAATACATTTCCAATGAACTTATAAAAACTTATTATAAAATCAAAACGTAAAATATAATAAAATACAAGGCTGTTAGATTTTATCAATATAGTTTTTTATTAATACCTATTTCAAGATGCTTAAATGTAACTGTCTTCAACATGTTACAAACGTGTTTGTTAGAATTTACACAGTTTTTAAGACGTAATATTGCGATTATATCTGATTCATTCCATTGAAAAAGGAGACTTACCTTTGTATAATTTAACAGCTTGCATCACTGTGAAAGTAACACTGGCTGTCCCTGTGTCTTCAGTTGATAATGCAAAATGAAACATCTCATTAAATATGGGATTCAAACTGTTTCTTACAAAACTCGTTTTCTTCGATTTGACTTTTTTATTTTCTTTCAGAAATGTTACTTTAATGTAGTAATCTATAAAAAACAAAACTTCTACACAGTTCATTGCAATATTGAAAAGATTGATAATACTTAATAATAGGCTATAAATAAAAAGTTATTAAATTTCAAATTTCTATTTCTTTAACATTTCTAATTTTAGTTCAGATCATTAATGTAACAATTTCTATAAAATAGTATCAAATCTGTATCAAAATGCTGAGCACTTAATTGTAATGGCTCATAAACGTTGCAAAAATTCAGTAAATATTTCTATGTAGCAATTTAGAACTTTAGAATAGTTTATCAATTTCACATACCATAAATCTGATTTAATACTTTTACTAGTAGATAAAATTTAGAATCAGTATGAAATAACTGAGTATATCAAAATGACCACGACAGGAACTGTTATCCCATAAAAAGACACTGTTATTAAAACAAATTTACAAAGGTTCAAATTTATGATCTTTTCATGGAAAAGTGTTTCATAATAATGCACGTTTTACTTAATTACATGAAAACATATTTGCATAGTAAAACTACCAGTGCTTAAAGCTGAATTTTCTTCAAGAACTGAGTTGAAATTTCTTCCTGAAAATACTCCCACACTCAGTCGATCAATGTTATTAAAAGATAAGGATAAATAGAGTTGACTCTTCTCTACAACAGGCTACAAAAACATCCAACAATATGCATCTTACTAAATGATATTATCATCGTTAAAATAAACGGAAACTTAATAGGCCTGATACAGGTTAAATAAATTCATTTAAAAAATAAGTTAAAATGCTGTAAAATATGAAAACAGTCCAAATACTCCCATTAACCCCGTTAATAAAGCTGTCAAAAATCACACAGAAGCCTAGATTCAATAGCAGTCTTTAAATGTGTAGGAATTGAAAAATATAGCAAATCAAAATGTTAAATAATTTACTGGCATCATATGCAAAGCATATCTAAAGGTCTACTAAGTCTTAACAGCGTAATGCCGTGACTCTTTATATTGCATTTACTCCACATTTAATGTACATACAATCGGGCAATTTTTAATTAATTAGAGTTAATTAAAGGTATTAATCTCAAAATTTGAATAAAATGGAATCTCTTGATCACCGGTTGAACTTCCTTCTCCAAATCTCTCCAGACCACAACTGTTTCATTTGGTTCAAATCTATGATCACAGAGCGAGTAACAGACTTGACCAATCTTGTTCAGAGTTTTGTGACGGTTAGCATCGTACACTGTCAACTTTAGAGTTCGAGATTTGAAGTCTTTCTGAGATACCTAAATTATTAAGTTAAAACTTCATCATTTAAATAATGATAAAAATAAAGTTATTTATAAACTGAGACGAGAAATTTCTTCCTATACAACATAAACATAGACGTAACTATAAAACAATGATGCAAAAATTATTACAATTCATTCTTACATATACTGTATTTGTAATAATGGTACAAAATTTGCAACATTTGTTACAAATAGAATACCAGTTATAAACTTGTAGCCTATTATTATTATCAAAAAATTAACGAATCATTATTGACCACAACCAGACAAGCAACTTCACATTGAATTACATTACAAACTGTTGCATAAAGGATCAAATGACAACTTGCATAAAATGTGAAACTTTCATCAAATCGAGGATTGCATGATCGCGACTTTCCCTTCGACTGAAGCCAGCGTCTTTCATCTGGCAGAAGACAAATCCTGATTAAATAACAAAATACAATTATAAAATTGCAAAATTTATTTAGCAATAAGAAATTTGAATTTTTTATAATCAAGTTACTCTCGATTTATTACACAAAGAATATTTTAATAACAAGACTCTTATCCAAGATTAAGAACAGCTGAAAAGCTGATGCTGAATTTTTTAATAGTGTACAATAATCAAGGAGTAAAACACTAGAGCTTCCTTTTAAATAGTGATGCATTAATATGTTGTAATTATACACTCAGAAAGTCCTTTCTTATGCACCATAAAATAACTTTCTCATGATAAACTCAGATTCCGCAATAGACGCCTTTATAGTAAAACGTACATCGAATTTATAGATTTATTTATTTATTTATTCGTTTATTTCATCATATAATAAATATATCAAGTCAGTAATAGCAATATTGTATAAATGATAAAAAAG
>JAQIXG010002885.1:0-16375 GCA_034700105.1 Oconnorella tubifera
AATCCAAATAACCCTAATAACCCAAATAACCCAAATAACCCACCGAATAATCCAAATAACCCTAATAACCCAAATAATCCAAATAACCCAAATAACCCAAATAATCCTAATAACCCAAATAATCCAAACAATCCAAACAATCCAGGAGACACTTCAAACAATGGAGGAACAAACAAGGTCAGGATTTATGTGTCTTTATAAATGAAAATAAAGTTTATATGTTTCATTAGATATGCAATTGCTCAAAGAAACTCTGCAAAAAACACACTGTAAAGTTTTAATTAAAGCTCAGGTCTGATGTATCACAATATAACTTTAAATAATTTAAATGTTATGTGATGTTAAACAATAAGATCTTATATAAGTAACATTTAAATATAATTACTTTTTTCCAGCTAACTAAATTATTAACTTTATAGATTATTATTAAATTAATGTTGAAATATTTGAAAAAACTGGACTAAAAATTACAAAGTACCTATTTATTTTCACCTTAGACTGGCGGCCTATTGAGCACAGTTGATGGACAGATTCTGGTTGGTCTATTGGCTGCTGCTCTTGCTGTCGCTATCGCTACTGGTGTAGGCGTGTGCTGTCTTTGCTATCAGATGAGATCTTTAATGGGAGGGTAAATGATTCAAAATCATATTTTATACTTTTTTTTACATTCGTTTATTTTGATCATTAGTGTTACAAGAGCACAAGTGGCTATTTATCAAGAAACAAATGCCTGAAACTAACTAGTCTCTCCCGTCGTGATTCTATAGAACGAAGAGGAAAACATCCAATTGTTTTGCTTTTTCTTTATTTTCAAATATCGAAGCCTACGTCTTTGCAACTGTTTTTTTTTGTCGCTTTTTGTCACATCAGCACAAAACGAACTTGTTACTTACATGTTGTAACTATGAGTTTTAAGCCAAACAAACAATGTAATTTTTCTGTATTATAATCGATGTACACTTTCTAAATAAAGCTTGAACAAATTTTTTTTCTACACATATTGAAGTGAAATCAAATCTACCAAATAAAACAAACGTGTAGTCAAATTAATAAGGCGGAAGAACTAACAGGTCCAGTTTCGATTTCCGTAAAAGCCTGCCATATGGCAAACTTGCTGCATCTTTTAAGTAAGATGCCTTAATGCCTAACGAATACCATCGAGATGCTCTTTTTTGGTGAATTAAGACTAATAATCCATTCCTTTTTTCCCAAAGGACCTTTTGACATCTCAAAGAATTCTTTGAACTGAAACAGTGGTTTAATTACTATAGTATTTTATATTTACTTAATAAGTTTAAAAGCAAAATATGTTAGAGCTTCTTAGTTGGCCAACAATGAATATGAATAATTAATATTAATATTAATATTGATAATGGTTATTCATATGATAAGTATGAATAATTTATTATTTATAATCTAATAAAGAATGTAACATTTATATGGCCCGTAGACTAAAAGGAGGATTGAACAACCAGCCCCTCCAGGCCAGACCTTATCAACCCCAGCCATATCAGAATCAGCCATACGCAGAAACCCAACCTCGCCAGGTATTCCAAAATCAGCCACATCAAGAAATGCATCAACCAACTAAGCAGTTTTTGGAACCTAAGCCAAACAATATGGATCTTCACGAGGAACCTAGACCCGCGTCATATAAAGCTAACGAATTGAGGTATGTTACAATAATGCTGTTGTTTATATAAAATGTTGTGTATAAAACGTTATTTAATAAAGTAATTAAAATGATTTATATTGTAATTATACTGGGAAATGATAAATTTTTATAGAATCTTAGGTGTAAAGCTGGTTTTTCTACCAGGTTAAAAAAGGAAAAAACATTGAATTCTCATCAGAGGTAAAACGGGTTTTAAAGAAGATGATAGATAGAAATCACTGATTTAAATTGAATCAGTTTGCTAAATTTGAAAAAATGCATAAAATAGTGTAACACAAGTCATTTATATTTGTGTGTATCAAATTTAATGTAAGTGACTATTAAAATAAATATAATTATACATCTTTCTTTATTATTTCTATTTATCGCAGACAATCACGAAACAGAATCAAACCAAATGGTTAGTCTTTTCCAATTGAAAGTTCTTTAGATTAATTTTCTTTATTACACTAAAAATGCAATCTTTCAGAATTTAATTGCAAATAAAATTAGTAAATTTCAACATGTTCATCTCATTAAACAAGTTTACCACATTAGTTAAAATTACGTATTTCATTTGTATTATTTTTATAAAGAATGCCAGAAATTATCTTTAATGTAGATTTAATTTAATAGTGTCTTATTTATGGCTTGAAATCGTTTCTAATCTGTGAAATATTTAAGTTTTTATTCTGACTTAGTGTCTAAGTGTATTAGGTTGTTTTCTAATATTTATCATCATTATTTTTGAACTAATCTGATTATAATTAACAGAACTTGTTATATTTGATTACGGTTAACATATTTTCTTTATTTATCAACATTTTGTTGATCGATTTGTTATAGATGTTCCGAGAAGTGCGCAAACACCTCGAGATATTCAACTTAGAACAGCGACACCTAACGAATACCACCGAGATTCTCTTTTTTGGTGAATTAAGACTAATAATCCAGCTTCCGAAATGTAAACAATTACAGATAATAAAGCGGAAACAAACGCTACTTTATTTATTTTATAAAATTTTAAATTTCTCTAAGTAATTACTCAATATAGTATACTCAAGTCACGAATAATTTGTTTATTTATTAGGCGTGGAACTTTAATTACTTCCGATGATATTAATTTAGTCATCTAATAAGATGAAAATATATATTATATTATAATAATTATAGTTAGTAGTTAATGATTTTTCATGATATTTTTTAATTGCAACATTGCAATTAAAAAATTAATTGACATCTATGATTTTTTTTATGATTTATTTATCACATCGTGATATCAAATTTAATCTATTATTATTGTAATATAAATAAAAATAAAAACCAAAACTCACACGTTATGAAAAGGAAATATTAAGATTTACTGTTGTGTTGTTGTTCATTTAAGCATTTAATGTTGTTCATTTAAGGAACTATACTTATCCGCATTGTAATATTACACAGTTTATTTACTCCAAATCAATATTTAACTTAAATTAGATTGTATTCAATTTTCAATTTTCAATTTATTTCGCACTACATGAAACATTATCTACAATAATTACCACAATGCCACCATATATGTTGCATCCTAGCTGCGTACTGTGAATTGTAAAATTATGATGCATCCGATGAAAATCGCATTACACCGCGATGATCTTAATCGACGCGATGTTTCGTCGATCCTTCAGTTCGCTCGCGCTAATAAAATTCGCATTAGCGACTGCGATCCTTCCACGAACGATGAGCTAGATGCAGTATTGGATTATTGGGTAAAAATATTACACCAATTCACAGTTTCACTAACATCAACTATCACGTTTTAAAATTATACTTTAATCAACAGAAACTGAACTTTACGTTCAGTTTCTGTTGATTTTTTTGCGAAAAGGAGAATTCATTAACTCGAATGCTTTATCAGAAAAAATTTTTTGTGTATTTTTCTATTAAATTTACGAAGTGAAGTGGCAAAAAAATAAGTAAAATAATTTCTTTGCAAAATAAAAAGCTCTATTTTGCTTAAATTTTTACGACTTTGATGTCATAAAACTAAGTAAAATGTTGTTTTAAATTTGAAGATATTATTTTAATCCCCTTGATTTTTTGGTTTGATTCACCACTATTGATAGGCGTCATTTTTTCTCTCCCCGCGGACGAAGAGGTTTCATCGATTTTTTATCACTTGGAGCCATAAAGGAGGCGACGCCTAGTGAGTAATTGCGGCTTAACAATAATGCACGGATGGGTTTCCCGGCAAGACGGAACAGAGGATAATGTGGGCTCGAGAAAATTATTATGTTCGTCTTTCTCAGCTTCCGATACAAAATACTCTTGTTTGTTTTACGATAATTCTGGCTTTTTTTCACGAATTTCATTTGATTACGGTTCAAAGTAACACTAGTATATAAAGTATATTTGTGGGCACACTAAAATATACTTTTTATAAAAGTATATTTAACGAAATACTTGATGTTATTTTGGTCAACTAAGAAAAACGAAATAATTATTTTGAAATAATTAATCCGAAAAGCTTTATAGGAAGATTATAATCATAGATTACACCAATGTGTGATTGATCTATAAACATTTTTGAGATGTTTCATTCATCAACTAAAAAATACCGTACATTCACTTTTATCAATTATAAATTTAGTTATGTTACGCTGTATTGTATTAATAATAATTTGTATTTCATTAATGCAATATGAAAAATAACGTCAAGATACAGCTATGCTGCTCGAATAAATTATTATACTCTTCTAAGCATTAACTTGTACGGCAATAGATTGAAAATAATTCTTTTAATTTTAATAAAGAATTAAATGCAATAATTATTATAACGATTAATTAAAACAAATGAAAACGTCTTAATATTCTAATCGTTGAAAGTTCACTTATTTTATGATCACTTTCAGTCGACGTTGCTATGTTGTTAGTGTTCGGTTGAGCTGTTCGCTTCCTCTCTTCATCGCTCGCCTTGGCTTCATATAGCGAGGGTTTGATAATGGGACCCGAAGGACTCATTCGAGCTCTCGATGACTGCCCCGGTGACTTGAGAGCATAGTGGGCGAATATTCAGTGCATCGAAGCGTCAGGACTACGCTCAGTGTACGTAAGTTCCAGCAAGAGAGAAACGGACAGTCAGACACACAGATAGACAGAGAGACAGACATACAGATGGATAGATGGAGAGACAGACAGGCAAATGCTAGAGACTGCGACAAGAAAGCGAGAGATAATGAGATCAAGCAGCAAAGCGTTTGTGCATCCGTGAAATAGAATTATAGAACAAAATAATAGGAGAGGAATGTATAGAGAATGAATAGAATGTATACGATACAGAAGAAACTAAGCTAATGTGATCAAGCAACAGATAACGTGAGTTTTGCTAAGCATTGATCGGTCTCAGTAACATGTATTGGAAGCATGTGAAGTTTCTGCAATATTGTCAAGCGGCTATAATTTATGAATTTTAAACATAATATAGCGTATTCGACTGTCATTTTTTTAGATTCAATGGTTTAGGAGTTTGTATCTCGATTAGTCTATACAGTTAAACTAGATTATTTTACTACTTTTTAACTTATGAAGGTTTAAATAAAGCTTCAGTTGTTATTTAAAAATATTTAATTTACTTAATTAATGAGAGCAGAAAAAAGATACAACAAAATGTAAGATAAAAAGTTAATAAATAAAACAACACTATTTTCTAAGATCATATTGTATATATAGAGTTTACATAATCGAAGGATTAAATAAAAAGATAATTGAAAATTATTCATTTTAATTTGCATCCTTTTTTAGTTTCAATTTTATTTAATAATATGATAACGTCTCTAAGCTAGTAAAAGTATTATTCTTTCTGATAGATATATTGTGTATACTCCTGGAACATTTTAAAGGACGTGTAATGAATCAACTTTGATTTAATTTTTAAATTGATAAACTATTAATTAACTTTTAATCTCATATTTGATATGGAAAGAACGCGTAGAACTGACGTCATCACACATCAAACGAGCAAAGGTAGGAATGACGTGTTTGTAGCAGTATTCTGTTATTATCATTATTCATTATTATTATCATCATTATGTAATCATGTTAATCGCCTTGATATTTATTTCTTATTGCTGTGAATTTTAAGTAGTAGGAAAGATATCATCATTAGTATAACAGTTTTACAAGTTTAATTTTAATTTCTCACTTTTAAAACTCAGGTTATCTATTTCCGCTCGGCATATTGCACTTTCTAATTGACAGCCTTAATCTTAGAATTATCCTTAATTTAGTCAATGAATTTAAATTATTTACATTATAGCTGATATTTTTATAAGTTCTATATGCCTTTACCAACTGCACGAATGAATTTAATTATAGATAGACAATACCAGTATGCTTCTGGTTATAACCACTGTAATATTTCAAAGTGCAATACTAATCTGTTTTACTCTGTGTTACAATGTATATAAAAAAATCAACGAAGTATTCACTAGCCCAATATTAAAAAGGTCAAACTTTCATTGTATTTATTATTATTTAAATTTAATTTAATTTCAGTTATTAAAAGTGTTTTTTCCTTTTAATTCGCATTTTATATGTTGTATGTTTGTATTTACTGTCAGTTTCTCCTCACGTAATAATGATTAATACATTACTATTCTCTTATTTAACTTTAATGCGATGAAAAATAAAAATCGGCTATAAATTTATAAATATTCTACTTGTGACTAACTTATAAATCTAAACTATTTACATTGTTATTTCCTCCAAATTTTCAAATTAATCAACAAATATTTAAAACAATCACATTTCTAGCTACAACGCGACTTACTGCTCCTAAAATTTCCATTCTACGACTAAACTAGGGCTTATTACTGCGTTTTAAATAGATGGAGTAAATATTGTGTTCGGAAAAAGACATGTCGCAAGTTCTCGACTAGAAATATTGCCCGTTCGATAATAGTTCAGACAGGGGCAACGCAATTATTTCTGACAAAGACTGAGGACTGCTCGGCAATGGAACAATTTCTTCGTTTATGAAAAAATCTCGGTTGCGTATTTTTATTTCTTACATTGACAAGGTGCATTAATTTATAAAAAAAACTTGGACAAGGAAAGAAGGATATACTTTTAAGATTAAGGATTATTTTGTTACAAGGAAAAGTAAATAAAACGTCAGATATATAGGAGTCTTATTACATTATTCGGTGATACCCCGACAAAATGTCCTCGTATAGATAAAACGACAAAACGGCTCAATCAATTTCTTTAGTAACCCTAACTGTAATATCACCCTAAATTTAGCTAAGCCCGAGTATTAACCCTAATTTCAATCCTAACCCGTTCAGTATTCCAACCCTTAACCCTAAGAATTAATAGTTACGTGTACTAATATTTTGATATAATAGTACATGTCTGGAGTATGTTGGTAATATTGAATTATTACATATATTTAATTATTAAATATTACCAATGTTCATTCGTTGAATATTTTGAATGCTATGTTTCAATGTACCGATCTTAAATCAAGCTGCACAGTTAGAAACTATTCGATAGAGTCTGATTGAAAATATATAACATTCTCAGTGGGATAATTCTCATAGGACTTTGAATCAAATTCTGCAGTGATAAGCTTTCAGAGTTGCCGTAACCTTTTAAGACCAACGAATTTAAGTATGCCCCATAGAGGCAATTTAGAGTCATTTTAAGCAACGTTAATTACATCATTGAGTTTTATTTTATTTTTGATGCTTTACGTATGTTTTTATGGATTAAATTATTATGCAAATTTCATTATTTTTTAAACAAGTTATAAAAATTTGCAACAATTATGTTGCGGGTGATGTATTTACTTCTTTTATAATGTGAACGCAAAATTTATTATTTTGCAAAGAAATAATAGAATTTTCAGTCAGATGTTTTATAACATGACTAAAATCTCAATCGTTTTTATAAAACGATTGAATTGTCGATAATATTTTAGCAAATTGCTTAAAATGATTTGAATCAATAAAATTAACTAATCTAAATTATTCAATTTAGAAATATTTGGTCATTTTTTTACATTTCTAATCATTGATCCTATTAACTGAAATCATATCAAATAGAAAAAATAGTCTCTTTGTAAATTGCCTAACTTTTTCTCATTTTGCACAATGTTTACTCATATGACATTGTAAAATATCAGAAATTACTATGACAAAAAAAGCGATTTTAGCTTTTCACTAAAAATAAACCAGCACATTCATCGGAAAAATTCGGCTTGACACGAGGCTTAGATTGCATTATATTGCAGCTAAAATGGAGAACCGTGAAAGTGATTGAGTCTGGCACAAGTGATATTTGACTGGATCAGCTGAAGCGTTGAACAAGTCCGGCTTATTGGCATTCCATGGACTGCCTCTGACGACCATTTTTCGTCTCATTTCGACTTCGGAAAGTATTTCGATAAATCCCCGATCAATGCGCAAAGCATGATAGATGTGAATTGAATTGAACGACTTTCTTGCTTCTATTTTCTATAAGGATCGAATTACGAAAATGCTTGACATGAAACGATAAGAATATAATTAAATATGATTTAGTTCATCGAATAGAAGGAAAATAACATGGAATATGAAATTAATAAAGCGAAACAAACGTAAAGGTTAACTAACGTTTAACTTAAAAGAGCTGAAATTAATACCCACGTTATTTAACACAATCTTTAAAAAAATATATAATAGATCTTTCACTGTTTCTTGGAATATAGAGTTTATAAATTTAGGAATTCTACTAGTTTATAAAACTGGATCAAATGCTTTTATTATAATCAAGAATATTAATAATGTAATAGTTACTATTACATACACGAACACGATGTGAGATTTTTCACAAAGTAAAATAATCATTTTTTTTAACAGGTTGACACCTTTATTTCAAATATCAAAGTTAGTATAACAATTAGATAATAACAATAACACTTGAGCAAATTAAAAGAATGAGCGGACACAGACAAATGTCTATCGAGTCAATGAACACAATTTTAACTTAACTCTATAATGTCCAATATATAGTCAAATATTATTAATTATGAAAGATTTAGTGAAATATGTATTAATGCTTTTAAAATACAAAACCTGTTGTTTTAAGTAATACAAATATATAAAAATAGCAATCAATAAGATCATATCAATGAAGGGAATACATTCAGTAATTGAGAACAAAAAATTATTGTCAGAAATCAACAGAACACAAAAAAAGAAAAGAAATATACAACGCCTTAACACTAGAACTCAAAAAGAAAGCACAGCTCGAATGATCAAATAGATGGAAAATAATAAGCTGACAAATGACTGTGTTATCCCTATTTATACACATGAAATATTATCAAATATACAATTTAACATTTAAAGCAATGTTTGCGCTATATGTTTTAATTTCAATATTGAAGTAATGATAAAAATATAGCAAAATTAAAAATGTAACACAGTAGACTCTTGCAGTTTTTAAAAGCATAAGCGATTTGAGCATGTTCTGGCTATAACTTTTATTTTAGCAATTTCTTCAATGAGAGAGCTCATAAACATTTTATGAGCTTTTACGAAAATTGTTTTGGTAAAAAAGCCTAGCACTAGTCAAACGATTATTTGACTTACAGTTTAGTATAGTGCATGGTCAGTTTACATGGAAGTTAAAAAGATGGAATAACCGTTTGAATATTTTTTCTATTAAAAAGATTTGTGGATATTTTGTTTTCCGTGCACAAAAAAGGTATTTATAAAGTAGTCTCACTGCTAGCCTGGAATAGACATGTGATAATTTCTCAATGAAACTTATTCGTATACTCCAACTATTCCTATGTAACATATTTATTTTCAAGTCCAAGGTTTGGTTATATCAAAGTGAAACACTGTCGAATACATTGAGATTATATAGGGAGGGGGGAGATATTTTACATAATCATTCTAACTATAATATCTATATGAAATATGTCATATAATATATTATAATAATTGCACCAATATAATCCAGTTATTAAGTTTGCACTGACTACAAAACTACTTCGCTACATGCTTAGAATTTACTTCTTACGAAAGAACAATTTAAAGATTCCGCACGACGCTGCGTCAAGTCATGTAATCGAAATGGGAATTAATGACTTGTTTAACGGTCGGGAAAGATGTCTATCAACCGGAGTCTCTTTCGTTCAAGCAGCCAATGCTTTATTCAAAATCAATTGATACGCTCGAGAACGTTCATCTTATTAGCTATATTACAGCAGTTTAATGCAACTTGGATACACGACAAAGAGTTGTAAAATGGTTACTTTTATTTATTTCAGCGATACATTTATGTTTATATCAAATATGAATATTTATATGCAGTTCTTGTTATTAAGTTGAAACAGGAAAAGATGAATTATAGTTAATCAATATTTATCATCGTTTGGTCTTTTTATGCTTAATACCAATAGATATTTATCTGTTCTATTTTGAATGAATAATTAAATTAATTATTGTATCATATCGAATATTAGTAAGTAAATAGACGACTGAATGAATGAATGAATAAATGAATGAATCAATCAATACATTAATAAATAAATGAATAAATAGATAAGTAAATGAACGAATGCAATGAATGAATGCAGGTGTATTTGAATTATTATTTAAATTAATGTATGAAAGAGTGAATGATTAAATGAATGAATGAAGAATTAAATTTACTTTCGAACCAATGAATAAATAGATCAATAAATGAATAAGTGAATAAATGAATGACTAAACGAATGAATGCATCAATAAATGAATAAATACCAATTAGATCTATTTTATTGAATGACATACATGAATATTTCATGTATATTCGTTCAATCTTTCTCTTGCTCGTATGATAAAATACTTCAGACTTTTTTCGCTGATTTGCCAAAGGAAATCAAATAACATATTGCAGACTAGAGCTATTTTTCAAAGCAAATTCAATTGTCCACTGTACTCCGACTAAAAGACTAGGCCTAATTTTCTTCTTCGTCGAGTCCAGCAGTTTCGCAATTATGCCATAAGCCATCTCTCTGAGATTTACATTATGATATTTATGGAAATAAAATATCCCGTGTTAACAGCACCTTTACATATGTTTGAAATAAAGTTCTTTACAAAATAACAAGCCTATTTATGATGTTTTTATATTAATCGAACACATTGTTTTTTGTTTTGCGTATGTATTTAAAAAAATTATATTTACAAAATGTTAACTTTATGTCTAGCATCGTGTTGTTTTTTCTCGCGTCTAAAATACCAAGCCAAGACGCGTGGATGAAATGGATCCATGTTCCGAAAGCAATTTCATTTTATGATCTAATCTAACGGCAGTGTGATTTTACGAAGACCGCAATAACACGTCTACTTCGTTACTGACACACCTTCAAAGTGATCCGAGGCTGAAGATAATAATCTTCAATCGATACCAGTTTTCCATTCGACTACTCTATAACTGTCGTATAACTGTCTGAGCATAGCATGACAAATTTGGTTCGTTATTTCCCTGTGACAAGACGTGATCGTGTTTCTATCTCGATGAGAAAAGCGGTAAAGTTGCGCAGCGATGTAATTGTTACATCCGCAAAGACAGAATTTGTTGTAAAGAAGCTGATAAAATTAGATTGAGAAATAGTTGAGAGAAGAAAAGCTGGGAGGTTAAAACGAACGTTGATTCAATTGCATCTTATGATTATTTAGCTAAAATTATAATGCAATACTGGGCAGTACTCGTATGTTAATAAATTAAGAATCAGTTAATAAAGCTGTAAAGTTATTAAATCGTTTAATTATGCAACTTAAATCATCATTTTACATTTAACTCTAGTTATTTAATTGAATTTAATTAGTTTTTACTCATTTCTGTCAAAATGCTGCAGATTCAGTTGAAAAATGCTATGAACTAATCTCTGTTATATTGATTTAATTTCAGAAGCGTGGAATTCGCCCACAGTTGCGCACGCTTTTGCTAAAATGGCCGAGGGTAGTAGAGCCAAAGTGAAAGAGGTTTGTGAAAACATTACCTTTAGAATATTCAATAATTTTCATTTTATTCACGAAACAAAAGAGACTTACTTGATGGGAAAGTCTTGTCTGTCAATTTTGAATCATTGAGTATTTTACTGGCCAAATTTTTAACCGATTCTTTCCAATGAAAAAGAAAACCTCGTTTTTTTCAATTTTGTCAATTTGACGAAACAGTGAGAATTCCGAGATTCACGCATTTTGAGTAAAATATACTTTTAATTTTTTTTTCTGCGACATACAAATTTAAAACGCTGAGGATAAATTTTTAAGTGTTGATGCAGTCGCTGTAATTTCAAGTTAAGGGGGCATATGTCCCAGATCATCCACCCTCCTCCCACACCTACCTCTAGATCAGTTCATATCAACAATTTTCAAACAAATAATTCCTAACTACAGAGTATATCCAGTGGCATAAACAAGGGTGGGGGGTTGTGAATGTTACAACTTACAACCCCCCCCCATTGAAGATAAAAAAAATCATGTTAAAAATGTAAGTTTATAGGTAACCACCTCATCCTCCCTTGTGACATTGTAATGCAATTTTTTTCTGCTCTGGATACAAGTATTTAGAGACTAAATACAAGCAATTGGAAAACAGAATTTACTGATATCCAAAAAATAAATAAAGGTCATCACCAAAATGTTGGAGGCAACCCCTCTCCCTTAGTTAATTCTTGGCTGCGCCACTGTGTATAACAATGAAAATCTCGACAACAGAAAGTCTTGCAGGCATGAAATCAGGAAGAGATAAGAATCTGATGTAACACTTTCAGCAATTTTGTCTGCAAGGACTGCATTGATTTTTCGAAACGTGGCTAGATGCTATCAACCGAACAGCAATTACAGTTCTGCTAATTGAGCAGCAAAATGTTAATATTTAATTAATCGTTTTTTTTATAAATATTCGCGTTAATAATATTGTTTTGATAAAATGTTCATGTTATCGTAAATTTGTAGTTAATTAAAAAGTTTTCAGTTTACTTTTAAAAATAGTTTAATAAACTAATATGTCACTAGGCTTAAATGTAAATGTCATAAATAAACGAGTCATTTAACATTTTGTTGATTAAATAATTATAAAATATCACATCAGGTGCAATATCGCAAGATTAGTATACCCTAATGATTTTTGTAGCAAAAGTTACCATTGTATACAATATAATTATAACAGTCACTTTTGCCATTAGCTGTTTTGTTACAGCTGAATGGTCGCCATTTATTTATGACATTTCTTTAAATATCTCTGTGACATTTCAACAGAAAAATTGTATCAAATAGCTTTATGATTTCATCAATCAATTATTTCTTTAAAATAAACATAAAGGTTAAGCATATCTAGTAAACTATTCAGTTATTCTCTTATTTTAAGCTTTATCAGTCGGAAGCTTTAACTCTTTGCTGAGAAAATACATTATATTCTGATTAAAAAATATATTTGAATGTTCATATTATATAATATACTCAAGACTAGTGAAATTCAAATTCAAACAAAATTGTTATTGTAATTTTGCAGTTACTTGGACGACACAGCGAACTGGAACAATCAGAAACCAAAGCCCAGGCTGCCCTTGTGACCATCCTTTCTCTTACCCAGATCACCGAACTGAAACTTCTCCTCGACATTGGCCGTCAAGGCCATCGCTTCTACGACTTTGTCCTCGTACTTCTCGTCGCTTGCGTGTCCTTCGAAATCTTTATCGGTGTCATCATCATCTACATTGGCAACCTCCACTATTATCAGTCCGCGGAGAGAATCTCCTGCAGCCGATGCTGTCAGAAATGTCTTCGATGTTTGGGTCGGTCATGTCGTGTGATACGTAAACACAGCGGTGCGTATGAGAGCGTACATGAGCCGGTGATTACCACACCGCGAACAGAGAGATCTCCGGTGGGAGACGGAGTCTTGTCTCAATCGGAGTGGTCCGTAGAACCTCGAGTAGTGGAAACAATCATGAATTTAGAACATTCGGATGTTCGTATGGATCTGGCAAGAGTGAAAGTGGCTAATGCTGATGTTAGAATCATACGGGCGACAAATTACGCGAAGGTTTTAGAGGAAGCGTTAAGGAAGACTCCCGGAAATGTGGAGTTAGAGGAGGAACTGAGCCACGCTAAGGAAGAACTCAGTATGGCTATGAGAGAGAAAGATGAAGGACAAGCAGAGCAGAAACTCTCCGAAGTTCAACAACGTCATACGTACGCTATAAAGGAGAATCAGGAAGATCGACAAGAAAGGATGACATTTCGTAAGATTTCATTCTGGCAACATATGGCGACATACTTACTGTACTTTGTGATGTTGATGAATGTGTTTATTACGACATTTGGGATATCTGGAGGTGCGCCGCATCATGTCTTTGCCAGTCACGCGATGAACTATAAAGGCAGAGAACTTGATGGTATGAGTACTACAACGGAGAGTGGATTACATCAAGTAACGTACACAACTTTAGCATCACATTTGCTAAGCAGCATATCGTCACATAACGGCACAAATATTACGTCTTTTTCTTATTCGTGACAGCGAAACTGAAACTCTTCAAAGAACGTTTCTTTCAAACAGTAATAACTGAGTTTAATATTATTTTTTCTTGAATATTTTAATCTGATGCAATTTCTTGATAATGTATAATTAAAGAAAATGCAGCTAATAAATTCGAAATGTCAATTTAGAAATCTACTTTTGTCAGCTAATGTAAATAATAATTGATGAACATGAGAAAGAATCGAGATTATTTTAATTACAGATTCTACAGTAATTAGAGTCTTGTAATTTCTTCGTTATTTGTAGAGCATTTCGGTTACTTTTGTCATATTTACTTGAATATATTGTTATAATGTTACAATTCAAGTAAATATTTTGTTTTAATTGAGAAATTGAAACTTA
Source organism: Oconnorella tubifera (assembly GCA_034700105.1). Taxonomy (NCBI): domain Eukaryota; kingdom Metazoa; phylum Annelida; class Clitellata; order Enchytraeida; family Enchytraeidae; genus Oconnorella; species Oconnorella tubifera. The sequence continues at coordinate 14,567 of JAQIXG010002885.1, forward strand.
ATAAAGCGAAATTGAAAATTAATGCACGGAAAATTATTACATCAGATATAAAATCTGACTTGTATAAAAATTTCTATAGACACGTTCAGTTGATATTTCAATATCGTTACAATAAAGAAAAGGAAGAATGTGCACATAAACATAAAAGTAGCTAAATTTATAAAAACTAATATTTTTGCGTCACTCGAGGATGATCGGAGGATCCACTCTCATGTTGTCACCCGGCATGGTCCGCACTCCCCAAGTGAGTCCTCTGTAAGTGGGGGATTCAGACACATCAAATGCCTAAAATACTGTAACTTACCAAAAATTATAATTTATTATTAATAAAGTAACGCAGTGTTTAAAATCTATATTCTTTTCGGAATAGACAATTTCTAATTTTTAATCCATTGCGTTTTCGAACATTTAGTCACAAAAAAATTTAAATGAGTTCAGAGAGGATTGGTCCTATGTCTTCCTCTCTTCTCCATTAGTTCATTCAAATCACTAATCTCTGCAAGCAGGAAGAAAAAAAGTGATTGATTGTTAATTCTTTCTTCCCTCTCCCATTAATCCTTCCAAATTCGACGGTGCCACACTTAATACACAATTATTACAACTTATTCTGGAGTTGTTTTCAGATATGATACCAAAATTACAATTAAGCTATGACTCAAAGATAGTCACAAATCTTTTTAAATAGTAATACTAGTTACAAAATTCAATTGTAAAATGTAATACATCAAACATAAGCATATTTGATGTATTATATTTTACAAATTAATATTGTAAGTTGTCTCTAATAAGATACCAATAGCGTCTGGAAATAGATCTTCATGACAATTCGCGACTTCTACTAAACTCTCTTGATTAAAACAATGTTTTAATTCTACGCATTCAACTGATTTATGGGTGAACTCAGGACTGAATTTTTTAATCCTCCCGCTTGAGGATGCCTCTCTACTTGGTTCCTCCCTGCATACCCAAGGCGTTGATTCAGCTCGTCTGGACCGCCGTAACGATTTTATGAGAGTGCTGCCCAGACTGCGAATCCTTTCTGCACGCGAAGCATTTTTTCTCTTGAAATCCAGCTTCGCTGTGCCTCGTTTGCAGTATCTTCTTCGGACATCGCCATGCTTTCAGTCCCTGATAACTGAAGATATAGATGCTGAGTTACAACAGGCGCTCTCAACAATTATTAACATAAAGCTGGACACCAAAGCTCAGCTTCAGTCTTCCTTGCCAGTGCTTTGGGGATGTATAGGAGTACGTAGTGTGACTGATATTGCGCCTTCCGCATTTCTTTTCTCTCTGTCATCAGCACACGACTTACTCCTTCGTCTTCTTCTATCTTGGTCAGTAACTCAACGAGATCCACTCATGGACAGCGCTCTCTCTCGTTGGCTTTCTCTTGGTGGAGAGATTGCCCCCACTGGACCTGAGAGTCTGTCACAAAAGAAGTGGGATGACGGGATATGTGCCGCAAGAGTCAAGGATCTCCAAGCGGGTGCTACCGACCCATCTACACGAGCTCGCCTTCTCGCGTGTACTGCCGAAGGTTCGGGGGCCTGGCAGCATGCCCTGCCCTTTGACTCTCTGGATCTACGTCTTGCTAATGGTGAACTTCGTGTTGCTGTGGGGTTGCGTCTAGGCGCTCCACTTGTGCGTCCCCATCGTTGCGTTTGTGGCGCTAAAGTCCATGAAAATGGTCACCATGGATTGGCATGTAAGCGTAGCGCTGGACGTCATCACCGTCACGCACTGGCAAATGACGTTCTAATTCGCGCTATCAGGTCAGCAGAGACTCACGCCGAGTTAGAGCCGTCT
>JAQIXG010002886.1:0-16361 GCA_034700105.1 Oconnorella tubifera
TATTTATTCATGAAAGATATGCAGTAATACTAATCGCAAATAACAGAAAATGTAGTGAACAGAATCATTATACTGCATGTATACTGTAAATATTTTAGTTTCAACTTCAGTGCTTATTTCTTCAATAGTCAACGTAATTAAAATTTAACATTTGTTATAAACTTTGTGCATCAGACTAAATTTCCAATTATCTGCCATCCTGAAACAAATTGGCAGCCATCAACAATAAAAACGTCAACATTGCTAATACAATCATGAAAACTTATGCTATAAGTTTAATATGTACATTTGATTCATAACAGCTTTTATAAGCTATATATATTGCGTTGCATTTTTGAGAATTGAATAAACACGAAGAAAATGAAGAAAATGATAAAAAATAAACTTGATTAAAAAATACCTTATCAAGTTTAGCCTGCACTGCGCCTGTATCAACTTGTTTCGTATAAAGAGCTTCCTGTAAAGCTTGATTTGATTGCGACAATTCTTTCTCTATAACATCTAATCGTTCTGATAACATCATTACACTTGCATCTTTCTATACAAATAATAAGAGATATAATTTATTTGGTAGCAGGATAAATTGAAAACATTAACCAGACAAATAGACCCCTTCAATTCATTAGTTAATATAACTTTATTAATATAACTCAAACCAATCCTAAAATTAACCAAAATCTAATATTTCAATCTTAACTTCAATCCTAAACCTAACCTTGATTCCAACATTCCAACCCTAACCCTAAAAACTAACATTTAGGGTAGATTATCGGGTTCCAAATTTCTTTCATTGCTGGTTCCTTAACAGCATAATCACACTAATTTACTTTCATCCAATGCAGTAAAAATGATTAATTTTAAGAAATATTGAAGTGTTGCCTTTTCTAACTCTGCGCATAAAGTCAGCATTTCCTCAGAATTTGTTCTGGTCATTTCTTCATGCTGTGTAATTGACAGACCGGCTGTTTCAAGTTTTGACATTAACTCAGTTATCTGAGTCGACTGTGAAACGTTAACTTCCATTAAAGTTTTAACTTCATCCTGTAATCTGATTAGAATGTTTTGCTTTTCTGCTGACTCACTATTCAACATACTGCTTCTCTGTGAAATAATAACAACAAAATATTTACATCTAATTGTCCTATAATTATAATTGAAAAATTGAAATTGGCATATCCTATGAATTATTTAAATTTTCCACTTAACTTAATGTAAACCGAATGCACAGAATAACAAATTATTGGTGTTAGCATATGCAAAATTGCAATAAAATATCAACGATATCAAATATAAAAGAATAAGTTGACCATATATTACTAATACATAAAAAATGATAAACACAAACATACAGATATAAACACAAACATACAGAAATAAACACAAACATACAGACATAAACACAAACATACAGAAATAAACACAAACATACAGACATAAACACAAATAGAAAAGATATAGAAAAAATACAGATAAACAAACAAACAAATAAATATCCAGACAAGAGACAAAAGAAAGACTACTACTAACAGCAGATAGTTCTTCCCTAGCACAAAGCAATTCTTCTTCCAAATTCCTCTTTTCTTTTCTCATCTCCACCATCTGCTCCTGATATGTCACCAATTCCATCTCTCTCTCCTCCCCAACCCTCTCTCTCTCCCCCAACAATCTCTCCAACTCTTTCTCTCTCTTTTCAAATCCACTCTCTTTCTCTCTCAACATCACCTTCATCTCTTTCGTTTTCCTCTGTAGCTCCTCAATCTTCACATCGCGCTCAGAAATCAACTGTTTTTTTTCATCATCTATTTTCGTTTTCTCTTCGAGTAGTTTTTCCGTGGAAGCTATTTGAGTTTCGCGAAGTCCTATAGTTTTTTCAAGATCAACAATTCTCATTCTCTCGACATTAAGATCTTTTTCAGTGTCGCAAAGCGTTTGAGATAGCGCGGCAATAGTTTGATCTCGTTCTTTTAACGTCGTTTCTCTGTCAGAAACGATTTGTTCCAAACGTCCGCTCATAGAGGCCGTTTCAGAAACGTGTCCTTGTAACCTTTGAGAGAAACAAAAATTGTCCAATGAAATAGCAGCAATAGTGGCGCTCTTGCGCATTTTAACCAGAATCTAAATGTTTCATTATGTAATGATAGTTCGATCTGTTTAATGACATAATAAAAGCAATATAAAGTAAAAATGTTTAAATAAATAGTATTTAAAGTGCAAACTCAGTTTTCAAAATCAGTCTTTTTTTTCAATTAAAAAGGCTCCCTCAGAAATTTGCCATAAGAATAAACATCCATCATTTGATTTAATTAATGACTTGAAAAAGCAATAAAATTAACAAAAAAGAAGGGAATTTTATGAGATAAAAATCTCAGAAACCTTATTACTTCTTCTTTTCTCGGAGCCTCTAACATTTGACTTTGAAGTTCCTGAACCTTTTGCTTTGAACTGAAAGATTAAAAAAGTCAAAGTTAGTCAAAGTTAATCGTTTTAACATCATCGGTTGACATTTAACAATTGCAACAAAAATTATATATAATAAATAATAATAATGACAATTTATTGTTATTTATTATTATTTAAATAATATTTTTAATAATATTGTTTATTATTATAGATACCTTGCAAACAGCATCACTCAGAAAATTTCAGTTAGCGTATACTATTTCCAACACTATCAACTAAATTAACTTGCTCAAGGGTTCAGCAAGTAATATTATATTCACATTTATTCGAACAATTTCCACAGTTTCAATGCTAAGAAATACAGCATCTTCGAGCAAAATGGTGCAGCAAGTAACAGTTAATATTTATTCAAGTAATGCATTCAGTTCTATTTCAATCAAGTAAAGAAAATTGCTAAAGGTGTAGCAAGTCAATTCAAGCAATGTATTCAATATTCAATACACTCACAGCTTATATTTTTCTCTGCTATCATTTAACTCTTTTTCCAGCTGTAGTTTTTCTTTTTCTCTTTCTTGCATCATTGCATCCATGAGTGTCTGAGAGTTTGCGAGCTCTTGTTTCAACACCACAACATCATCTGCACCCGGCCTATAATTATTTGATATGAGAAGTTAAACTGTAGCGATATCGTATTATAAATGCTTTAGTAAACTTACTTAAAGAGTAAATGGTACACTAAACAGTTGAAATGGATAGTCATACGATGATTGTATTGGAATGTTCACTATCATTTGGACTCGGTAGCTAAGTTTAATCTTGATAGACAAATATACAAGCTATAAAATTGCTACTGGCCAGCAAGTATTAAACAAATTTGATAATATAAAACAAATAAACGTAAAAATTGCAATTGAAAGGCAACAGTAATCTTATTGAAATAAGAAATTCTAACCTTTGAGAAACTTGACTTTCTAAAGTCTGAAGTTGATTTGACTTTTCCTGCAACCGAACCTAGGCATATAATAAATTCATTTTTATATAACTGTCGCTATACAAATATACTAAAGTTTATCAGAAACTGCATGACATTTAAGACGTCAAGATTTCAAATATAAAATCACTTAAAAATGATAAAAAAATTGTATTACTTAAATAATTTTGTGTGATTTCTTGCAACTTAAAATCATATCAGAACAAAAATAAAATACTGTTTAATAACAAATAATAATTCGATTATATCAAATCAATATTGATTACCCGAGTCGAGATATTATCTATGTTAAAACCCAAAAGTGCTGAAACCAAATTATATATTAACAACGCAATCCGTATTTATAACTCATTGTAAAAATCTCTGCGATTAGTGATAAAGAAGATATTTGAATTAAAAACAAAATGAGATGATTGATTTTGGAATGATTCTCTCAGTGATGAAATGAAAATATTCTACCCCTGGATAGAATTACTAATAAACTACTAACTGTACGATTCAATGCTAAATAGTGGCACAAACGCAATTAATACGCTTATAAGAGTCTACGCTAACCTTTAATGTTTGTATATGGTCCTCTAATGCTACTTTCTGTCCATCCACTTCATCTGCATGAGCTTTTACTGCGACTATATCTGATGCCTGTGTAAAACATTCACAAAAACACAACTTATTTTAATACTTCTCATATGGTCTAATGCTCATCTATTTTAATATTTCTTTAATATTTTTACAAAATAAAATGAATAAAATTTATCGAACATTTAGTAAATTGTTACAAGTTTAAAGATATGTATTAATAAAAAGAAAAATTTGAGAGATAAAATAACAAACCAATTTTCCAGCTTTCTTTTCAATGGCTTCTTTTTCGCTTCGTAAAGTTTTAATCATCTGTTCAGCTTTAGATAATTCTTTCTGACTTTGATGAAGCTCTGATGACACTAAAATATTTTAATTTTTGGTCTCTAGATATGCTAGTGGTAATAAAAAGAAAAAATTAAAAAAAAAAAAATTAAATTAAAATTAAATAAAATAATAATAAAAATTAAAGGTAAAAAATTAAGAAAAAATATTTAAAAGAAATGTTTACTTTTGATAGGATAAAATAATAAAGTTTCAGGTTGCTTTTATTACAATATAGTACAAAACAATTATTTTAATTTCAATAAATACAATATAGATTCAAAGCCACCAGTTTATAGTTACTCGCATCAGTAAACGCTATAACTACTGCTAAACTGATAAAAACAGTGGTTTGAAGATTATTTAAAATTTTAAGATTTCATTATTATTAAAATGCGATACATATGCTTACTGAGCATTCTACTTTCTTCAGAAGCCTTCAATTGAAGTAGTGACATGTCCAATTCTGCTCTTTCCTGAAATAAATAAATCAATACAATGAATACAAGTATAAAACTTATAAAAACAATTATAAGTTATATACAAGTATATAACGTATAAAAAAGTCTGTAAAAAAATTAAACTTTTAACTTGAAAAAAAGATTATCCACTTCCAAACTCCTCAATAAAATCATTAAAATTGACCAATTTAAACATTTTAATCAGGACTTTCAATCAGTTTATTCATATCTACATCAAAGCAAACCCCTTTTGAGCAAATCCTATACTAACAAACCTATAAAACTACTCCACAAAATAACCAGTCAAAACATCTCATTAATGAATTTTTCACCGTGCCATACGTTTGATAAATTATTATAAATTCAATTAGACAACAACAATTATTGTATTCGTGCAAACAGAACCGGAGCTACGACGAATGATAATATATTATTAAACTTATCAACGCAAAATGAAGCACGATTTGTAATATAACATAATTAGTATATAGCAATAAATAATCTAGCGGATAACTAAAAACAGATTATACTCTGACATGAAATCACTTCACAGCTATTAACTTCTTTTAAAAGGAATTTGTGCAAATTCACTGTGACCCTATAACTGAACAATTTCTGTATCTTGATCCATTCCGAGATGGTAAAAATTTATAAAGAAAATTCAGCTTTCAAACATATTTTAAGTTTTTAAATAGATATGTTTTACTACTTGAAAACAGTAATCAATCAAAATCACTGATTAATCAACAATAATATAAACAAATTATTTAATTAATGTCATATTTATTTATTTTATTCTATATCCAATGTACGCATATAAAAGTCTACGTAATATTATCAACTAAGATATATCTTAACGGTAATTTATCCTATGTACCCGTATACCGAGGAACGTAAACTAAAGCAACGCGTGTCAAAAATGAATGCAACTTAATTAGAAAACAATAATTCTCACCAAAATAATCCTAAAAACTATTCACAAATATAACCTGGAAATATTTCTATATTATATTCTATATATTACATAAAACGTAAAAAATTCTATTCCATAGAATTATAAAATTATAGTTGATACATCTAAATAGTTTTAGTGTAATAAGGAATAGTGGTAGAAACTTGAAAAAATAAATTGCTAAATTAACAAAAATCCAAATAATGTAACCACGTATCATAATGCATTCCAACATACATGCAACTAGGATAGTATTCTATTAATTATACATTAAACACAAAATATACATTTTACAACTATTGGATATATAGACAGAAACCTACCTCATCCAGCTCTGTAATTACAGAGCCTGAATTTGATGATGCCTAGAGTTTAACGAATATTATAATAGAAATTACAAAAAATGCATTTGCACACCTTTTTAAAATCGTTTTTTTTTCATTATGTATTATATTTATTAATTAGAAATAATTTAAACTTCTCATCGTTATCTTAAATTTGATGTATTTACAATTAATGTTAATTAATACATAGACTTCACTCATTAATCAATATATTTAATTAAAGTTTTTACAGTACTTAACGATTTAATAAAATAACGTTTCACGCTCTCTTGTCTTAAGTTTTAAGTTTGAATCTTACATTTTACAAAAAAAATTTTTTTGTATATATATTAAACAATTCTTACACTTTTCTCATTTGTAAACAATTATGCTCTGCTCATTTGTAGTAACTTTTATTTTATTTAACTACAAAGTTCCTCTACTTATACTACTGGTTCTATTTTTACATAGGCGAACCAAACTTCATTATTAGCCAGGAAATATTACTGGCATTGTTATATCAGTAATATTTAGATGTAAATCCAATTCTATTTCATTTTAAAATACATATATACGATGAAACGATTCACTAATCGAAACAATCAAGAAAAGAATAAAATCACGAGATAAAAATAGACCTTTGAATATGCGGGCCGATTTTCAGTATTGCCATTTCTGAAATAAAATATATATAAACTGGTATAATTCTATATTATAATAAATATATAATATATTTTATATGACTATATATATGATAAAATATATGATAATAAATAATAATAATAATATTTTCATTTCATTTATACTAATTAACATATTGCAATATGTCAAAGTAAATGTCAAAGTATACGAATGCTTATACGAAACAAAAATATTTTTCCGTTTCACTGAAATGACTAGTGTATCTAATCCATGGGTGCATAAATGACAACAACTGAATCCCATAAGTACACACACACAGCACAATGCACTATTTGTTTAAACCCCTGCCAACACAATTTTAAACACAACATCTAAAAACGTTTACTGCTGCAAACTTATCGAATATCAATTAGTAACAATTGGTCTACGAAATTTTTTATAATAAAACTTAGTCTACACACATCTGATCCAATGACATTTGGTCTATCCTAACCCTATTCCTAACCCTAACCTTAACCATAACCCTAACCAAAACCCTCACTATAATGTAATAGTTGACCAAATGTCGGTAGACCAAATATCAATAGACGTCGCGTTCAAGACCAAAAGTATATAAGCAAATTAAAGCGATACTATTTGGTCAATCAACATTTGATCTACCCTAACCTTAAACCATAACTCTAACCCTAATATCGTAGCAGACCAAATGTCGGTAGATCAAATTTCTGTAGATCAATTGTCGTAAACTAAAAGTCCGTATACAAATTATCATGTAACCATACCTATCATCATCGTGTTTAAGTTTGTAATGACTCTGTAAGGCTTCTGATGTAGGTAAAGCCATCTTACACACTGGACATGTAAAATGCTGCAAATACAAAAAACATCAATTCAAAAAATTGAGCAGAAATTCTAAACAATCAGATTTTGCAACAAAAATATAATTAATTATACACTATTGCAGCAAAACGCAGTATTTAACTGATTTGTATTTATTAAAAATAGAAAATAAATATAAAAAAACAAATATTAGACAAGAATTTAAAAGGATTAACAGAGTAATTATAATAGCGTGTAAACTTAAAGCTATTACTAAATGTTAATTTATATTGTATGTCTTGTAAGAATTTAAAAAACCATAATAAAGATGAAATTGTTACAATTCATAGCTGAATATATATTCAGTCAGTTGCTATCACGGAATCGCAACATAAAACTAAAACAGTATTTATAACTGAATTTCTTTCTCTTAACACATTTTATATAATTACAGCTCAAATAAAACTATTAAAACAAAGATAATGTAATGAATACGAAACAGTGAAATAAAGAATAAATTAATTAAATTACACTCAAAATGTTGCGTATAAAAACCCATCAGACCTGTATAGACTTTGCAGATGCAGTCTCTGAATGCTCGTTGTCATAATGAGTCTGCAAACTTTCAGGAGTATCGCAGCGAAGCTTGCACATTGGGCATAAAAATCCCTAGAAATAAAAATCTAAACTTTAAATTGGAGAGTAACAGTTTAAGCAATTAAATCAACAATGAAAGCTTATAAAGCGCAGATAAAATACTAAGTATAAAGTAATCGATAAAACTAAATATAAATATAGCAAGCTTCAGCATAAAAAGCAAAATTTAATACTTTATTTAATAACTAACTAGTGCAAAAGCATTTTGGTGAATTAATCAATACAATTTGGTATATGAAAGTGTCAATTTGTAACAATAGCTATCATTCAACATTCACTTGCACCAATGACTAGCATACACTAGCATTAACTACTAGATAAACTTTTTGGATAGACGCAAAAACAAAAACCAATTATGATATGGTATAAATAGTGAAATTATATTAAAGTAATAGTATACCATAAAAATTTCACGTGTATTCAGTAGTTACTAGAAAAATTATAATATAATAAACGTGTTCTAGGTTTCTTCAAATTTATATATTTTTTTCAAATAATAAAAACATTATGTCAAATCTTGATAATAAAATAATTACACAAACTCTTAATTGTCAAGTTCTTAACTTGAAAGATTTGTTCAATTATACATTAATAAAAATATATCATCAGAACTTTACATAATATCTATTTTATAACTACATATCTATTGTATAACTAGATATCTATTGTATAACTACATATCTATTGTATAACTACATATCAATCTTATAACTACATAACTATTGTATAACTAAATACTTATTGTATAACTACACATCTATTGTATGGCTACATATCTATTGTATAACTACACATCTATTGCATAGGTATCTAGTTGTATAACTACGTATCTATTGTATAACTATATATATTTATCTATCGTATAACCATATATCTATTGTAGACAGCAACACACCTCAGCTTCTTCAGCTATAATAGCTGCAGACTCCACAGTAGATGATCTCGCATCAGTCAAAACAGGCTAAAATAAATTTATATTAAATAAACAATATCAATTGCTGAAGTATCACAAACATGACAAAAGCATAAAATCCAAATGAATTCAAAAAAATAAACTGGTTGATATTAAGTAACTAAGACAGACACAGAGAGGAATAACTTTTAATAATAATAATTTACAAGTAGAGGTTCTCAATAAAGCATTTAATTTTGCAAGTAAAATAGTTAGTTATTATTCTTTAATTATATCAGAGCCATCAAATAGTGAAATATCAGAAACATCAAATAGTGAAATAGGCACTATAAATAATAGCAATTTACATTAGAGTATTGTAAAGCTTGTTTAAAGAGTAAAAACAATTTCTATTGCTAAGCAATTTCTATAGATGCAGGCATTCTATAGACGCAGCATCCTATAGATGCCGGCATCTATAGAATGCCGGAATTTATAGAATTCAGTCATCTATAGAATGCCGGTATCTATAGGAAAACGGCATCTATAGGATGCCGTCAGATACTGGCATCCTAGAGATACTGGCATCCTATAGATGCCGGCATTCTATTATAGATGCCGGCATTCTATAGATGTCGGCATTCTATATATGCCGGCATTATATAGACGCCTGCATTCTATAGACGCCGGCATTCTATAGATGCTGGCATTATATAGATTCCGGCATTCTATAGATGCCAGCATTTGCAGATGCCGTAATTATACAGATGCCGGAATTCTATAGATGCAGGCATTCTATAGATGCCGGCATTATACAGATGCCGGCATTTTACAGATGCCGACATTCTATAGATTCCGGCATTCTATAGATGCCGGCATCCAATAGATGCCAGCATTATATAGATGCCAGCATTCTATAGATGCCTGCATATAGATACTGGCATTCTATAAATGCTGGAATTATATAGATGCCAGCATTCTATAGATACCGGCATTCTATAGATGCCGGCATTCTATTGATGCCGGCATATAAATACTGGCATCCTATAGATGCCGGCATTCTACAGATGCTGGCATTCTATAAATGCCTCATTCTATAGATCCGGCATTATATAGATGCCTGCATTCTATAGATGCTGGCATTCTATAGATGCGGGCATTCTATAGATGCCGTCATCCTATAGATGCCGGCATTCTATAGATGCCGGCATATAGATACTGGCATCCTATAGATGCAGGCATTCTATAGACGCCGGCATTCTATTGATGCCGGCATTCTATAGATAACGGAATTCTATAGATACCGGCATTCTATAGATGCCGGCATTCCATAGATGCCGGCATTCTATAGATGCCGGAATTCTATAGATGCCGGCATTATAGATGCCGGCATTCTATAGATGCTGGCGTATAGATAATGGCATCCTATAGATGCCGGCATTCTATAGATGCCGGAATTCTATAGATGCCGGCATTCTATAGATGCCGGCATTCTATAGATGCCGGCATTCTATAGATGCTGGCTTCTAAATTCCGGCATCTAAATGCTGGCAATCAGAATGGTGGTGTCTAAATCCCGGGAGTGAAGATGCCGGCATCTAAATGCCAGCGTCTAAATGGCGGTATCTAACTGCCAGCATCTAAATTGCAGCATTTAAATGTCAGAATGCAGCGTTAAAATACCGGCAGTCAGAATGCTGGAGTTTATATGCCGGCGCCAGTTTAATTGCGGAATCTAAATGCAGGCCGTCAGAATGCCACCATTTAACGAAATAAAACGAGTTTCTGCAAAGTCTCTTGTTTTTAATTAACGTAGCAACATTTCCTATTGTCGAGTTTCCCTGTATGCGAGTTGACATATCTTTAATCAGATCATATAACCAGCAAATAAATAGCCTATCCATATCGATGCTAAGAATAACCCATTCAATTTTTGCAGCCGATTAGAAATAATGAGAGTATACTTCCCCTGTTAGGCTAATTCCTAACTTTTACATGTGGGCGTGACCGAGCACCAAATCAATATTATTACGTATTTATAAAATGACAAAATAACATTCCTTTTACTAGATAAATCATTTATTTTAAAATAAATATTTTAATAGCATACTATTATATTTCCTTTATATAATTTCCCCCGTGGCAATATTTTACCTGATTTTCCGAGTCCTTGTTAAATAATTTACGCAACATTTTTGTCGAAATATTCGACGTGTTTATAATATATATAAAATAAAACTAAACGCAGCAAAATCTACGCCAACATAAAATATTTTTTTGTGCAACAATTTCTTATAGTTACTGAGCCGATAAACATTATAACAAAAAACACTTTATTTTTCTTATTTGCTTGAATTTTTTTACTATTGTATAGATAAAATCAAATTGTAGAATTTAACTGTATTCAAATTAAGTTTATAATATATTTTGCCAATTTTTGCAATTTCAATCGATCATGTTTTGGCGTACGTAGAAAACTTTGCAAAGCTTTCACTCCTGGTTTTCGATCGATTTCAATAATTTTCTATTAGTTTTTATTTATTCTTAATCACTGGCAATGTCTTTCGTGTGTTCTGGAATATTTTTGATCGTGTTGGACAATGTTGATTGTTCCATATTATTTTCAGTTTTTGCAGAATATCTATATAGTCTCAATTAATCGGTCTCGATCATATGGGTTAATTTTCTGTATGCAATATAGATCTACAAAGAGTAGCGCCAAGATTGGCTTATGTGAACATTTGATCGATCATTTTGATTTTTATAAATTGATTTCAGTAGATATTATATTATTATACTAAGCTTCATTATAAATAATGTTTTTAATTGAGCTAACTAATTACCTTCCATATCAAACGTAATTAGACGTTTTGGTCACATAGTTGCAGTGCGGACCATTTATTTATTACCTAATGCTGATGAAGAGGAATTTAATCAAGGAATAAGTCTTGATCTTATCCAAATCTAGGATTTATGTATCACACTTCTAGCATTATAGCTTGCAATCATGTAATTGTTTATCTTTTACTGGACCGGCCAATATTGCAAAGATACGTATGCCACCGCCCAACACATTCAATCACAGACCCATTACAGATACAATCTAAAATACGATAATGAGACTCGCGAAGGTTGCTTCCCGCTCTTAGATCACCAGTCAGAACTATCTATTTCCGGTCTCCGTGTTTCCCGCGAACTGTCATCTTGTCGTCTGAAACTCGGATCAGTTTTCTTTCTCTCCGTCCCTCCATTAACACGTTGTTGGATAACTGCAAGCTGCCACCACTTCCGGTGTCAATCATGGCCGCCGACGTATTTTTATGACCCGAATAGCTATACACTAGCTGAATGCAAAATGAATTTAATTTAAAGCGTTAATATTTGTTTATTAATAATTGACCTATACGTGTCGAATGTTTTTCTTAATAATGGATAGATGATCTATTATAGGCATTGTAACGTAAATATTAAGCTGATAATTATATTATCATTTGATTTATAGGATAAAACTTAAATGAAGTAAAAAATATGATATTCGAAATCGAATTTAAATTAAATTTGTGAACATAATGTTATTAGGTCATTTCTAAAATGAATAAATCTGAGAAAATAATCTGCGAATTCGCAAATATTTTATTATTGATAAGTTCTACTGTATACTGTTTAATGTTTACTGTATTCTTTTTCACGTAGGCCTACTATTCGATTTCAGTCAAAGATACAAAAATAATAACAAAAAATAACAAATACCATGTTGAAATATGTCAATGTGTCAATGAAGAAAAGACTCGATTATTCTATCAGTAGATTGCGGATTGTTACTGCAGACTGCAAAGTCGAATTTTTTTATTTAAGGTCAAAAATTCAACAGCGAGGGATGATTTCAAGTATCATGGTTAAGAGAGATAAAATTACTGATAAAAATTCTGTGTCAAGAACTCAAGATCAACAAAGAATTGTAATCTGCACATCAGCTTTTGTTTGCGGTTACCGGTGAGTGCATCCGGGATGGACTGATACCGGACACATTATGGTCAGTAGGCCTACTTGGATTTTAAACACAAGCGGGAAAAGAACTGATTTAATAGCCAGAATAAGAATATTACGCAAGCTCAGGGCTGGAATCACGCAAGAGCATGCTGACCTCACGCAAGAACATTCTGGCCTCACGCAAAAGCATTCTAACTTCACGCAAGAGCTTGCTGACATTGCGAAAGCGTAGGATTATCATCACGCAAACGCAAGAATAGCATCACGTAAGCGCAGGATTATTGTTATTCAAACGCAAGAAGTGCATCAACCGCGGGATTATTATCACGCAAAAGCAAGTAGGCTACCGTCATACATTGCGTATAACTCCTGTTCAAGTAACAAATTTACGTTGAAGAAATCAACGCTAATTAAAATGGAATAAAAAAGAAGTTTCTTCATTGCATCTCAATTCAAAAGATGTCAACTGAATTAGACGCAATTAGATAATGTTTCTTATAAGCAGTAAATAATAAGTCGAAGAAAGCGAGAAATAATTGATTGCGAATGCTATTTTTGTTATCGACGTAAGTTTGCGTCGCGTATATGACGTGACTTGTATCACGTTACGGCAGCTGACGGTTACGTCGTCGAGTATACGGCCCGTCGCGTCGTATCACGTTCTCTTGCGACAATATGTGACATGCAAATCATGCAAAGCTGCTAATATTAACGAGAAATTTCTTTCGCTTTAAGGAGAGAAAAAAAACGAGACGAAGAAATATGGTAAAACGAAAGAAAATTACAAATATGGAGTGGGGGGGGGGAGGGGGTGCGAAATTAAAATGTGTGATTAGGCGAGACGATTTGCAGGGACCGGAAGCAGTTTATCACTGATATGAGTCTAACTTTGAATTGATCTCCGCGCTCGGGCGCAGAGATTATACCGTCATGGCGGCGAGTACCGGATATGGATTCATTTTGTTGATAATGCAACAACATGGCGGAGAGCGGACGCGTCAAGTGAACCGGAAGAAGGGGGAGAGATGGTGTGACACGTGATCTCTATCGTCGGGGAGGGCTGCAACCTCCCCACTTACCCTTAAAAAGGTTATTTGTACAGAAATATCGCATTGTGAAGAGATGCAGATGCATAAGCATATTATTTAAAGAATAAAAATGTTTGCTAAGTAATTAGTATCTAAATATAGGATCTTTTTTGTTTTAAAGGGGGGATAGGTGGTAGATTACCCCCTCTCTAAATCTGAATAATGATTCTCGATGATAAAATCAGAATGATTGTGGACAGACACTTACCTTTTATAACCTCATTAAATTCGATTAAAGTAACACGTCACAATTGTGACGTTCTCACGTTAGTGTTTCCGGTTACGCGTTTGTTTCAATGACGTGAATAGGTCGATAGCAATGACTGAATGATTGAATAAATGAATGAATGGCAGGAATGTGAATTGAATGCGTGACATAAGTAGACCGCCATCTATTGAATAGCGTGAAGTTTTACGCGAAGATTAAAGTTTTTATTGTATCTTTTAGAAATAAATACTTTAGGTGTAAATTATATTTCAGATTCAAATATTCAAAGAGCTAAAATCAAGATTGTTGAACAAAATGAGGTAAAGAGATTTATTGAAAAATTTGATGTTACAAAGGTCAAATATGCTGACGTTTTCGATAGAATCTAAATTTAGATGTATTTTGTTTAGTTAAACCTGTTATTATCGTTTAAGTATTTCTATTTCGCTGCAAAAATATAGTTTAGATGTAAATTTAACTGATTATTAATTATGTTAATTCATACTATACGATATTCGATTAATTAATAATAGTAAATAAATTATTAACTGATTTTCTACAGTATTTCAGGAAGGGGTCTAATAAATACCTCCTCCCCCCCCCCTGTTACAAACTTAACATCATTTATAACACGTAAATTTTTAAATTTAATCAAAGTAAATTTATAGTAAATATAAATTTCGCTTTGCACTTTTTGAAAATCTCATTCTCGTTTTAAATTTTCTTTAAATCTGAACGCGAAATTAACCTTCGCATTAATCATCCTAAAACTTATCAATTTACGAAAAACGCCGATTTACGAAGAAAATTTACGAAGGACATTTAGGCAGGAAATAGACACAGGAAATGTCTAGGAATGATTTTTACACCGAAGCTTCATAGACACCATTCATGGTGTGATTTAGCTCGGTGTCACTTCGGTGTCACTCTGATATCACTCACTGTCACTTGAAGTGATCATGCATCGTGTGATCTGGTCACTCGTGTTGTTCTTCAGTCAGATTAAAAAATTACACTTTTTTTACTTGACTTTATATATCTTTTTTACTTGATTTTATACATTTATTTTACGTTCTACAATGATTGTATTAATTTGTTTTAATAATAATAACATATATTTACATGCTTGTTTAAAGTGAAATAGCCAAAAGGGGGGTGTGGGGGTTCTAACCGCCCCCCTCTCTCATTGCCAAATTTTATGAAAACGTTGCCCCGATATAAAATCCATCATTAAACTGCACCCCATGGCTTTATTTCGAGATAAAGAATCAATTTCAAGCAAGATATTCGTTTTCAAAGAAACTTTTCAAAGATTCCAACTCTATATATATAGAGTTTAATCTAACCGCTGGAATGTTACTTGAAGATTTAATAGATACTATGCATCTAAATACTTAATAGACAACTGATTTAATTAAAATATTATCTCAAATAAATAATTATTAAATAATTTTAAATAGAATATTCTACCAAGTTTAATATATTCTAGAAGGGTTCAGATTTAACGTCTTGTTGTGACTGAAATTTGATTCTTTATTAATGACCAGTAGTCTAGGACACTAGGACACTAATTTCGCTTTGTTGATTTTTACGATCACTTCATGAAAGTGACCGAATATTCTGACTCCCCTTTTAATCCTACTCTTTAAGGGGGTGAACATTTCGTGATGAAAATAGGGGGGTGCAGTGTCTCATATTCTAAGAAGGAGAGGGGAGTGTGTGTGTGTAATATCCCGTAGATTGTAAACAGAAGGGGGGGGGAGTATAATGCTTTATATATGTTAAGCAGGGGGAGGGGGTAAAATGACCCATAGATGTTAAGCCAGAGGGTGTATGCCCTACAAAATTAATTAGGGGGGGGGTTTAGTGCCACATAAAGGTAACCATGGGGTACAATGGCCCATAAAGCAGGGGTTTTATGTCATGGACACGGCAAGCGGGGGGGGGGGGGGTGTAATGAAATTGTACTGATGCAGGGGTTAAGCAATCAGAGAATTGGATAAGCTGTAGGCTTGGTAGAAGGGTACATCAGGAA
>JAQIXG010002887.1:0-16360 GCA_034700105.1 Oconnorella tubifera
TCTTTTTCCCCCCTCCCCCACCCCTCCCAGCACTTGATTCACTTCCTGCTTAATCATTAATCACTCTTGTTTGGCTTCTTTTATTAGAAATAGAACCTGCTCTCAAAATTCTATAATATTATATCTTGATTTTTTTTGACAGGGTTGAATTTTTTTTCTTCAAAATTTGTAGTTTTTTTGAGTTACATATTTAATCATGGAAAATAATTTATATATATTATTTAGTCTACTGTATATTAAAGCAGTTACTATAATGCAATAATGACTTATAAATATAATTTACACAAAATATATGAAAATCAGTTATTGTATTACAGATTATTAAATTTTAGTCATATATGGTTAAGTAATAAGGTTATCATTGTAGTTAGTTGATTAAGACATAACTAAATAACTAATTAAGTTATCTATGTATCTTCGATAGCTGAAGTTACCTGATATTGCATTAATATGTTTTATTTATTCGGAATATATTTTAATATTATTTATTCGTAAAGAAATATATTTTGTGAGATTTTTCTGTGCATAGCAAAGGCACCGTAGTGACAGCCAGGTGAATAATCGTCTGTCATGGGTGCTACACGGGGGACAGCTAGTAGAAGAACTTTGGCACAAAGTGGTCGTGGGGGACATCGTTAAAATGGAGAATGATCAATTTGTAGCGGTATGTTTTTTGGTCTTTTTAATACGTTTGATCTTTTATGTTTTTGGTCTGTTTGCTACATTAATGGTCTAAACGGGTTAGGAAAGTTGACCATTGTGCGGTATCTGTTTTGCTACATTTTTTCTGTTTTTTTTTGATACGTTTGTGGTCTTTTTGGTACTTTTTTAATCTTTCGGTAAGTTTTTGGTTTTTTTTGGTATGTTTTTGGTCTTTTTGGTACATATGTGATCTTTTTGGTACGTTTTGGATATTTTTTGGTACATTTTTGGCCTTTTTTGATACGTTTTTGGTTTTTTTTAGTTTGTTTTTGTCTTTTTTTGGTTCATTTTGATATTTTTCGGTACATTTTTGGTCTATACTTGTTGCAAGTTTGCACTTGTTGCACCCTTGAGCTTCATTATATAGCTATATGTAAAACATCTTTTAAAAACGTTAACACAGATCTGTTAAACTTAGATTATAATAATACTTCTTGTAAAGCAGCATGAATGAATAATTACTGAAATTTTAACAGTGCATAATATATGAAAATTTTAAAGCCATGTTTTATAAATCAACAACTCCATTTTTTAATCCTAAAAAAGAATCTCTCTCTCTCTCTCTCTAACTTTATTTTTAATTGAATTACCATGAGACTTGAAGCAACAGATATTGATTTATGAATATTATGTCTGTTTTTATTGTCTATTGTAAAGTGATTATGTTTGGATTGCTTCAATCTGTTTTTTATCAAACTTCTACATGTAATAGATTTGCAAGAAGTTTTTTGAGACTTTAGATTGGATTTATAAGATGATTTGATTTATGTTTAAATTTATATGAAATGAAAGTTGTATAGGGTAGGTTTGTTTAAAGCAAATGGATGTACTTCTGTTTAAATATTTGATTTTCATTATAAATCAATTGGAAATCTATGTATTAGATAAAATTGTAAAAAATTCAAAGAATATAGCATAATGTTAATTATTAATTAATTATTAATTATTTAATGATGATTAGTATACATTAATTACAAGCCATTTATAACTTCTATTGCTTAGTTTCTTTTTTATGCTGATGTGACAGCTAATATCAATAAAAACAATACAACAAACATAACAAATACAATACAAATAATCCAGTCATTAATTTAAGTATCGATTGTAGGAATTTAGGTATGCCATCGTCAAAGGACAAGTCGTCAACAGACTGTTCATCAAAGATATTCGTTAGGTTTAGGATTAAGTTTAGGGTTAAGGTTAGAGTTAGTGTTAGGGGTTATAAGAATCGTCCGTTATAAGAATTTTTATCAAGTTTGATTTAATTTCTGTTTTTCTAGGCTGATCTCTTGCTTTTGTCAACCAGTGAACCAAATAGTTTGTGTTATGTAGAAACTGCAGAACTGGATGGGTTAGGCGCACTTTTCATTACTAAAATAATAAATTTATGCAACTAATTTTATATCTGTAATATTTAAAAGGAAATTGTTCGTAGTATATCAGTAGATTTATTGTATAGCATACACCTTTAGTTTGTTATTTTTATAAAAAACTTCAATTTAAATACTAGTATAAGTCTTAATTCGTTTGTTTAACTAAATGTTTTTCTCCGTTTTAAAGAAACGCATCTTAAAAATGTGTTTCTGTTTTAGTGAAACGATTCTTAAAGATATGTTTCTGTTTCAGTGAAACGAATCTAAAAGTTCGACAGGCTTTGCCTGAGACTGCAGAAATGGACAACAGAATCGATTTGTTGACTAAATTTGATGGTATATTCTTTGTATTTGAATTTTTCATCGTTTTGCTAATTAATTAATTAATTAATAGCTTTACTCTATAATTGATTGATGACAATCAGAATATTGAATTAATTAATTCAATATCGATCAATCAAGCAGATTGATCAATTAGTTTTTTAAATTTTTAAAATCAAGTTGTGATTTAATGTTAACTAAGTACTAACGATGTTCACGCTATTATTATTATTACTACACTCCATTACCAATCAATCTCTCCCATCGATTTCTCAATTTGTGTTGATGTGACTTCTCTGTCACTAGGTGAAATAATAAGCGAACCTCCGAATAACCGACTGAATAAATACGCCGGGACGCTAAAATGGAAAAATGAGACGTTTTCTCTCGATAACGATAAGATCCTGCTGCGTGGGTGTGTGCTACGCAACACCAAGTGGTGCTATGGTCTGGTGGTGTTTGCTGGGAAGGACACCAAACTTATGATGAACAGCGGCAAGACGACGTTTAAAAGAACGCATATCGATAAACTGATGAACCTGCTTATTGTGGGGGTATGTATATTGTATTTATGTACATTGAATCTATTTATTGTCGGTGTACATATTTTCAATCTCTTTATTATTGATGTACTTATATTCATTTAATTTTTATTTATTTTATCTATTTTAATTCAATTTATCAATTTATTTCAATGAATTACACTTCAAGGGTTATTAGCGAAGTATTTAGTGCGCTGGACTCACAAATGACAGGTCCTGATTCGAATCCTGGATAGCTGACTATATTTTACTCGCTGCACCCTTGAGTAAGACGCTGAAATTGATAGCTACATCGTATAAATACTGTAATCCAGACATTAAACTTAACTAAGCTGTACTCTTTAGTAAGACTCTTAAATTAACCTAAACCTTAGCCTTAACGTCATTAATTAACACTTTCAAACTTTTCTGACTTTTCTGACACTTTTAGACATTTCGAACATTTTCAGATTTTCATCTTTCTCCTAAGCATCTGTTCTGTCTGTACTATTTGCTGTGGAGTTTGGGAATCCCTTGTCGGACATCGTTTCCAAGTTTTTCTCCCGTGGGAAAAGTTTGTTCCCGGTACCACGTTGAAATACGAGGCGGGGGAACAGGTTACCGCTGGGTCTGTTGTTACCGCTTTCATGGTTTTTCTCTCGTATATCATCGTGCTTAATACTGTTGTGCCTATTTCTTTATACGTCAGGTTAGCTGAATTTATTTTATATTTTGTTAGAAAATGAATTCATTTTAAATTAAATTTGTTGAGAATTGCGCTATTTAGAGTGGGAGGGTATATATATTTTTGCGTGATCCGTCAAAATGGCCCAGACAAATGGACCCCGACTAATAATTTTTGGGGTTAGGGTTGGAGTTAGGATTTGGGTTAGGGTTGAAGGTAGGATATGTGCTAGGCGTATGATTAAGTTTAGGATTAGTTAGGCATGGGGTTACTAAATGAGTTGATGGGGCTGTTTTGTCGAGTTAATGTATTCGGGGCCGTTTTGTCGGGGTATCTTATTTTTGTGTTAGTACTAGTATTTATATATTTTATTGTAATATTTGAATGATATTTATAGTTAAATTTTCTACGTGATTAGCGTATATATTGCTTACATATTTGAGCTTGTATATAAAATATACGCTCAAATTTTATATTTATTCTTGACATTTTTGCTGTGATCAAAAACGGTGTTATGTTTTTGATCTAGCATTGTCGTGTTTTTGATCTAGCGTTGAAATGATCCGGTTTGGTCACAGTTGGTGGATCAACTGGGATGAAAAGATGTACCACAACATCAGCGACACTCCGGCTAAATCTCGCACGACCACTTTAAACGAAGAGTTGGGACAGATAGAGTATATATTTAGCGATAAAACAGGCACTCTAACTCAAGTAATAATTCGCTAATTTATTTTGATAACTTCAACTAGTTATAAAGTTAAAAACTGCTACCCTTTTTTAAGCGCATTGTCTCATCCCTCCCCCCAACCCCCATCCGCTCATCCATATATTTTTGTTGTATTTTTATGCCACAGATATAGGGTCTACGAAAGAATTATTTTCTAACTTTTTGAATTTGCTGACTGGTCAATTTAGATACTTTCAAACTAGTCGAACTTGTAATTATCTTGTAGTTTCGTAGATAATTGGAAGAAATTGTTAATTTTAAAATATGAAATAACTTTGCTATTTTTATATTGTGTTGCACCGTTCTTAATGCTTTTTTTATTCTTTCTAGATTTATACCTTTTAGATTAATTTTTTTTGAAGCATATTTCTTTAAAAATTTCTATTATTGCCGGTTGCGTTTGTTTTTAGAATGTTATGACGTTTGATAAATGTACGATTAATGGTCGGGTGTACGGGGATCTATTGGATGAAGACGGTAATGCAGTGGATATTACAGAGGTAGCATTCAGTCATTGAGTCATTGAATCATTAATCATTAATCATTCAGGCTTAATCATAGAATCATTTAGCGTATAAATAATAGAATCATTAATCATTCAGGCTAAATCATAGAATCATTTATCGTAAAATAATCTTACATTATAGAACTAGTACAATTTTGTAAAAAAATCAGAATATTTTGATGTATACTTATTGAAGAGAGTTGGTACCGGGTTAGAGTTTAGTGTACAATATTTAGTTAACCTGCTGCACCTTTAGCAAGTTTTATAAACCAGTAGTCAGAATCTTTATTTCTTTTGTGGCATTTGTAATATTAAACTCAAATAAAATGTTTAATATCAAATCTTATTTCTATTAATTCTGTCCTGTGATTATTGATTGCTTATGTTTATTTTATATATTTAACTAAGTAACTTTCACTAAATATTTACTCTTTCTATCATCTTTTTGTGCTTATATGCCTTTAATCAACCATCAAACTTATCATCAGCCAATAATGTCCTACCGTTTTGCAAACATTCATTCCCGGTCTAAACCCTACCCATTTCTCTTACCACGGATGGCTGAGTCAACCTAGAATGATTTTGTTGCGCTGTAGAAATCCCCTCGAGTAGATTTCTCGGACAATCCTATGTACGAGCCGATGTTTAGTTTTTATGACGAGAGACTTTGGGACAGCGTCAGAGCGGGGGATCCTCATGTACATATGTTCTTTAGATTACTGGCATTATGCCATACCGTCATGCCAGTCGAAAAAGACGGTTAGTAGTAGCTTTTTTTGTGCGGAGAAAGTGGTAGCGGTTTAGTGTGTAGATTGTTAAGAGTAGCATTTTAGTTGAAGACTGTCAGTGGTAGCTTTTTTGTTTCAAATTGTATAAAATGAAAGTATATCGTTTTTACGTATTATACTGTTTAATAAACTCTAGATTATATATGTATTTGGGTCGTATTAATTAATGTATTTAAGTTGTATTAATTTATGTATTTAGGTCATTTTAATCTATGTATTTAGGTCATGTTAATTTATGTATTTAGGTCAGTTAGAATACCAGGCCCAATCTCCAGATGAGGGAGCGTTGGTTAGCGCTGCCAGAAATTTTGGCTTCGTTTTTAAGGTGATTCTTCTTTCTTTTTTCTTCTCATTCTGAAAGTATATGCTGAAAATTTCATATTTTTATTGATTCTTAAACTTTCTTATTGAATTCGTATACTTCAAGAATTATGGTCTTTCTTAAATAGAGCTAGATTATGTTTTTGTGCTGATAAGCTTTTTTTGTGATTCAGACAGTTTATAACATCTCGATTGCTGCATTGCTGCGGATATTTTAATATTTCAAATAAAAATCATACTTTTTACGTTTATTTAGGTTTTTTATTCAGGTTTTTTGTTGCGTTTTTTAGGGCCGGACACCTAATTCTATAACGATAGACGTTATGGGGAGAACTGAAACACACGAGCTTCTTTGTATTCTTGATTTTAACAACGAAAGAAAACGTATGTCTGTAAGTAACCACCATGCTTTATTATAAAAGTAACGTTTTTATTTTAAATATCATAAAAAAATGACTGTATTTTGTTACAAAGTTATCTTTTCAGTTTTAATTAACAGTATACGCAACTCGAACCCGGAACCTTTAGTTTTAATTCCAGCTCTTTAACTCTTTACCAATGATCTTTGACAAGCTAATATTTGACAAGCTAATATTAGACAAGTTATATAAATGTATGATATTATATATCCTTATGTGATCTCAGTTACGTAATAGTGGATGAATGGTGATGTAGGTGATATTGAGAAGGGATGAAAGGATCACTTTGTACTGTAAGGGAGCTGATACAATGATCTATGAACGACTGGACCCCAAGTGTGCGGAACTGCAAGATATTACTATGCATCATCTGAATGTAAGAATATATATTGTAATTCAGTAAAACCATTACTTATAAATTAAATATTAATTTAATGTAATTTTAATTTGGTAAATGCGTTATCATTTAGTTGCATTCAATTTTATTTAAATGTAAAATCTGAAAAGAAAATTATTACTTAAAATAAATAATCTTCAGACATCTTTAGAATATTTAAAACTTACTACGTTTCACAAATGATAATCGAATTTTACATTTTAATAATGCGTACAATTTTGTCATTGTAATATAGAAATTGTTATATCTTTTATATAACATAAGATTGCTGATAAACCTGTTCGAATTTTTTATTTGATTTTTATTATCAGGATTTTGCACGCGGTGGATTGAGAACATTATGTTGTGCAGTTAAAGATATAGATCCATCTTTTTTTTCCGATTGGAAAAGAAGGCATCATATAGCTAGGTAGCAGATTCATTTTTAAACTCATGGCTCATTAGAGAAGAGGTTAGAGCGCTGGACTCGGATGCGACAGGTCCGGGTTCAAATCTGTGAGAGATTGGTTTTTTTTTAAGTAGCTGCACCCTTTAGTAAGACGCTTAATTGACAGCTACATCTTTCTTATAATACAGTAATCCATGACTAATCCATTTTTACTTATATTACTTGCTAGCATATTTGTTCATTGTTTTTAGTACCTCAATTGAAGGGCGGGAGGAAAAGCTGTCGTTAGTCTACGAAGAAATAGAACAACGGCTGATGCTGATTGGCTCATCGGCTATAGAGGATAAGCTTCAAGATGGTGTACCAGAGACGATTGCCAACCTTGGGTTGGCCGGGATTAAAATTTGGGTTTTAACGGGGGACAAGCAAGGTTTGAAAAACTAAATTATTATTATTAAAATTGTTAAAAAGACTCAATTTTTATTAAATATTTTTTAAAAATCTCATCGTATTTTGATGCTATTAAATTTAATAATAATAACGCCAATATGAAAACAAAATCAATAATATCAATGTCAAAACAATATAAATTCTAACCCGAATCCTAATCTCAATCCTAACCCTAAAAATTTACATTTGGGTCTTTTTCATGGATCACTCAAAGCATCTATAAAATATACAAAACTTATTTTTTTTTTCGATAACATTTTGAATTTTTTCCAGCGCTCTAACCACTTCTCTAACGAGCCTTGACTTCTAAAAAAATAAATACAAAACTTTGACTTTTTTTTCGTTTCAGAAACCGCAGTCAATATCGGCTACAGTTGTAAACTTTTAAACGAAGATATGGAGGAAGTTTTTATCATAGACGGAGAAAGTTACGATGCTGTTAAGCACCAGCTAACGCGAGCGTTAGATGAAATGATTGCGTTTAGTAAAAACGGTGTCGCAAAGAATGTAGGCGTAGCGGGTGGGCAGTTAGATGTCATATCGTTTAGTAACGGACGGACATGTCAAACGACGTTGACGCAATCGCCAGTTTCGGCAAGACAGTGTCATTTGGAAGAGTTCGGGGGTTTCGCTTTGGTTATTAACGGACATAGCTTGGTAAGTTTGTTGTGTGTGGTTAGTTTTAGGGTTAGGTTTGGGTTTATGTCATATGGTTAGTATGTTAGTTTAAGATTAGTTTTTGTTAATTTGGTAAGTAGAACAACTTTATTTAAGTTTTAGGGTTAAGTTTTTTGTAATTTAGTGGTTAGGTTAAGTTAATGGTTAGGTTAGGGTTAGGTTTATGTAATTTAATAAGTAGCTTTTAAGTCTAAGGGTTATGTTTTATGTAATTTAGTAAGTAGATTAGTTTTAAAATTAAGGTTCGAGTGATTATTAAGCTTCCATTTTCTACATATATTATTTTCTTTCAATAAATCTCAATCTGTATCGCTACCATATTTTGTGCTGATGTGACGTTAATCCAGAAACTAAAACATCAGTTTTTTTACCAGGTTCATGCTTTAGATGGCACTATGGAAATGTTATTACTGGAAGTCAGCTCTATCTGCAAGTCCGTTATTTGCTGTCGAGTCACCCCGCTACAAAAAGCTCTCGTCGTTGAGTTGATTAAGCGACACAAGAAAGCGCTCACTCTCGCTATTGGTGACGGAGCTAACGACGTCAGCATGATTAAAAGTAAATCGACTTGAAATTTGATGAAATGTCTGTAGATAAATTGCAGCCGTTATATTATATGAATATTATATGAATGTACGTATATAACGTATAACGAATATAACGTTAGAGTAGAAGCCTTCCTCGATAATTTTAAATGAAGAACGTTTAATGAACTCAATCACTTTATTATTTTAGACCACTTTACATCACTTTAAATCACTTAAAATCACTCATCACTTGATGTAACTTTAAACTCGGTGAAGTACCGGAGCAGGAGCAGAATCTCAATTATGTTTTAAAATCATTAATGGTCTTAATTTTATAGTTAAATACTTAAATAAAGAGCAATGCGCTAGTGCTGATGTAAAGTTGATTTCATTTACTAGGCGCTCATATAGGTGTAGGGATAAGCGGCCAGGAGGGAATGCAAGCTGTGTTGGCCAGTGACTTTGCATTGGCTCAGTTCTGTTTTCTAGAACGGCTCCTATTGGTCCACGGACGGTGGTCTTATTTCAGAATGTGCAAGTTCTTGAAATATTTCTTCTATAAAAACTTTGCTTTTACGTTGTGTCATTTGTGGTATGCTTTCTTTTGTGGATTTTCCGCTCAGGTTTGTGAATATAGATTACATATTATATATTATATATTACATATTACATATTATATATTACATATTACATAATTCTTTTACTTTATAAAATGTTGAGGTTATGTTTAACATCTGGATTACCGTATTATATGAACGATGTCTTGGACTTAGCTGTCAATTTAAAAGTCTTACTAAAGGGTGCAGCGAGTTAGAGAAATAGTGAGCTTTCCGAAATTCGAACTTGAACATATCGATTTTTGTAAGAACATTTATAATATCCTATTATTTTATAATATTTCTCAATATTTTTGTTACAATATCATTCGCATCATTTTATATCTTTTAGACTTTATACGACGAGGCTTTTATTTCTCTCTATAACGTCTGCTACACGTCATTACCTATATTAGCCCTGGGTATATTTGATCAAGTATGTAAAACGGATTACATTTTAATAATAATTTAAATAAAACTTTAAACTTTAAATAAAAATTTAGCAGTAAAATTTTGTGACGCGTCGAAAACGATTCTGACAAGTCGATTCTCACGTATTAATGTGAATGGTTGGAGTTTTAATTTCGAGTTATGGTGAGGATTGAACTTAGGTTACTGCTAGGATTAGGGTTAAGTTTGGGTCGATTATTAAATGTATTATTGGGTGTTTTGTTGGGTTAATATATTTCTAATCATTTTATTGTTACAAAATTCGTAATCTTTCCGTAAGTCTTTCAATAATCATATAATATAATATATCATATAATAATAATAGTTAATCTTTCAATAAGTGAAATATTTTAAGATGTCATTGTATAGTTTTATCTGCTTATTAATACAGCGTAGTTATACTCTCATAATAATATAGAATTAAGTTAGAATTCTATAAGATTATACTTCAATTCTATATGATTCTAACTCAATTCTATATTATTCTAACTCTCTCAATTCTATATGATTCTAATTCAATGTATGAATTGGCGTATTATTAACATTGTATATTAATTCTTTGTATTCATTATCCTTCATTTTATGACTATAGGATGTCAGTGACACTTGTTCGCTGCGCTACCCCAAGCTCTACACACCCGGTCACCACGATCTCCTTTTCAATAAAAAAGTCTTCATTCAAAGCGTGGCAGAGGGCATCATCACTTCTCTCGTTCTCTTCTTTATGCCATATTTTGCCTTTCATAATGCTATCAAGCCAAACGGGCAAGACATTGCCGGGCATAAGGCATTCGGTAATATGGTCGCTAGCTCACTTATTGTCACTGTAACGTTGCGAGTGAGTGATGCAATTATCTATTATTTTTTATTATTTATTATCGTTTGTTATCAATTTATTTGATATTTTTATTTTATTTGTTTTATTGCTCAAACTTTTTAATATCAAAATAGGCAATACAGTTTGACCTAGTAGACGCAATGTAATGTTTATATAAATACAGAAAGTTAATAGTTTGAACAAGTGTTGCGCATAAAGATCCAGCTGACAAACATTATATAATTTACCCTTAAACCTTTTGTGCTGATGCAACATCAAACAGACAAACAAAATCTTTACTCTATACTAACTGTATTCAAATTATTAATTAATTATCGTTTTCAATCAATTAACATTAAAAATTCTTTTAAATTAATTTATCACAAAATTACTCGCCACCCCTTTTTCCCACCGCTTTTAGTGTGCCTTGGACACGGCGTACTGGACCGGATTCAACCACTTCGTCATCTGGGGGAGCATCCTCTTCTACTTCGGCTTCACTTTTGTTTTCTACTCCGAACTCTTCGATTACACCTACCTCGGCACCGCAGTCAACTTAATGTCCACCGCGAACTTCTGGTTCACTCTCTTCGTAACCCTCGCCATATTACTACTTCCTGTCGCCGCCGAACGTTTCTACTACGTTGACACCCAACCGACTCTCACCGATAAAGTCCGACTTAAACAACGGATTAGTAAGTCGAAGTCTAAATCGGGAGAGTTGATACTTCGCAGGGCGTCTACTTTCAGAAGGAGTCAAAGATCCATGAGGTCCGGGTACGCGTTTGCGCATCAGGAAGGATTCGGGGAGTTGATTACGACCGGGTCGATTATGCAGATGAAGAGACGAAGGACTTCGACAGCGAATTCTTTAAAGTTGTGTTTACCGTTGGGGAGTAGGAGATCCGCAAGTAATTTGAAAGAGTCGCCTGGAGGGGGAGGGGGAGTTAGGCAGAGCGGGTCGGCTAGTAGGTTGTCGGGGTCTCCGACGGTTGAGGGGTTGGGAGGGGGGGCTGGGTTGGGAGGGGGGGCGGGGTTAAGCGGGGTGGGGTTGTTGAGCGTTAGGATGTCGCCTAGATTGGCGTGATTGTGGATTTTTGCGGGAGGGGGAGGGGAGGGAAAGGGGGGGGGATAAAGTGTTATATAGAGCTTGCCTTGTTACATGATGTATATCTAAGATGATGAAAATGATGATGATTGAATGTGATAATGAAGTAAGATCTAATATAACTAAACCTGGTAGACATTAAGGTGTAAGTTCATTTAAAAATCTTGACTATATTTATAATCACAATCATGATAATGATGATGTTGATGGTGCATTATGATTATAATGATAAAGAGAGACGAAACAAAGCATTGATGCTATCTACGAGTGTACGGATTGTCTTATTGTTGAGGCAAATATGAGAGGAGTGTAAATCTTGCCTTGTCTTGCTTGGTATTAGTTGCTTCATTGAGGGTATAGTTAGATTAGATGAGAACGCTTTTTGTATAGAAAGAACTTCTTTGAAATTATCTCGTAGTTCATTTTTTCATTATAAAATGCATGGGAAATATTTATGTAAGGTAATTTAGATCTACTAAAGTAAATTTTTACCTCTAAGTACCATTATTTTAATAACATCATATTCTTATCTTTCATAATAATCATAATAACTTGTTGTGTTTAAAATATTAATATTCGTAATTAAATCGTATTTAAAATATAGTGTCTATCCTAAAGAACATATGATGGATTTAAAAAATATCGTATTTGGCATCTGTTTCAAACTTTTGTATGAAAAGTTTTGCGTAAAAATATCGGATTTTAAATTCTCGCTTCTGAATTATATTTTACGATGTTAGTCTTTGAGATTTTACAGCTAATTTTTTGCATGATTAGTCAAAACAGCCCCGACAAAGCGGCTCCTTCTACTAAATCCTTGGGTTAGCGTTGGGGTTAGGATTTGGGTTAGAATTGGAGTTAGGGTTAGTGTAAGGATTAGGGTTATATTTGCGGTTGGTTAGAGTTAGGGTTATTACATGAATTGACGGGCCGTTTTGTTGGGTTAATGTATTCGGGGCTGTTTTGTTGGGTAAATGGATTTGGGGCCGTTTTGTTGGGGTAATGTATTCGGGACCGTTTTGTCAGGGTACCGTTTTGTCGGGGTATCAGTTTTTGATAATTTAAAACGTTGAATGCGGTGAATAAGCTTTCTAGTTTTCGACTGTGTAATATCACGGTGCTACATTTGATGAAAGTCTATTACTTTTTTCTTATTTCAGTTTTATGTGACCATTGATAAGGATTCATTATTACCAGGATATGTGCTAGGATCTGTAGAAATTATATAATTTCTCAATATTTTCTGCAGAGAGGCTTGGTTTTTTGCAGGCTCCACCAATTTAGCTGTCAATCATGTTGTTTTTTATTAAGTGTTAATTAAATTCTTTAAATTATGTTCAACCTTTAGGGTTAGGATTTAGGTAATGCGATCGAATTCATTAGTTATGGGCGGGGTTGGTTAAATTGTTAAATTGATACCTTGCTAGAGGCGCTTTTTCTTTATTGTTTATAAGTTTAAACAGTTTGTTTTTTTAAACTGCGGACGTTTATTTTCGTTGTCAGCCATTTTGTATTCATTGCTTCGTAGCCTAATTTGATTCTGCAGACCGTGTCTATTTTAGCCAGCGAATGGTAATCTTTCTTATGTTTATATAGATAATTACTAAAAACAGCTAATTGAGTTAGCTTATTTTAATAATAATTAAGCCAACTGTGCCAATTTAAGCCAACTAAGTTAGCAAAATTATTTCTTTTTAAAATTTACTGTCTTACCATTTCCAACTGTTTTAGTTTATTTTAGTCTTCTTGATTTAATTACAATGAATTTTTAATTGAAATTTTATACTATTGACCAGAGATAATTCTTAATGATATTATAAACTGTAATATTTCAGGAAAGGAGATAGCTTATAGGATATTTAAGGTAATATATTTATAACTAAAGATATATTTGATATAAATTGTATTTTTATGATATAAATTGCCGCTCAAATATTTCCATTTTAAATTTAGTCATTAATATCTTTTTCGTTTTAAATTTCGCTGCATATAGTAAATATGCAATTTGTTCGTATTTACTAAAGGGTAAGTTATGGTAAAATCTATTCGTAAAAATGTATACGCAATTTTCTCTTACTAAAGGGCGCAAAAAAACACCGAAAACATTTGAAGTCTTATCTCTGATATTTCGTATTTACCTATATATAAAAACTTATAATTTTTTGTTTCTAATTTTCTTGTCAATGTTTATTTTCTGTATCTTTATAACTGAGATATACTTATTGTTATACTGTGAGTTATAATATCTGTTCTCATTTTTGTTTAGTTTCTGTCATTTTGTGAAGTTTTTCGTGAAGTTTGTAATAACGGTTGTGAAATTTATCCTCGCGTATATGTGTACATCATGTAGTGCTTATATTTCGTGGTTATGTACGTAAACCAGTGGTTATTTCTGTGGTTATATGCGTCAATTTTGCGGTTACGTCAAAAATAATATACCGATTGGTTATTATGATAAATACAATTATTATCATTTGTATAATTTTGTGATTTCTTTGTAAAGTTTTGATTTCAAGAACTTTGATTGAATATATAAGATTTATATATTTTTTGTATCAGTTGATGCAAACGCAATAGATTTAAGTGAATACCATATGCATGCCCGTCCCATTGGCCCTAACAAATCAGCACCGACGAATTGATCTCGAATTTAGTTATTACAGTTAGGATTAGGTTAGGTTTAAGATTGAATTTAGGATTAGGATTAGATTTTGGGTTGTGTATTCGAGGTCAATTTTTCGGGGTACCATAAGGATATTGTACTTTATCACCGAAATGACTAGTGTGTCTGATCAATGCGTAATTTTTATAGTGTATTATTGTAGTTATATGATTGTAATTATATACAAATATAATAATAATTCATAATTATTTGGCTTTATTTAATTAAACCATTAGGTTTAAATCCAGAGTTTTTAGATGTAAAAATTACATGAAAATTAACACTAAATATGTTAATTTAGTTAACATTTCACATGTATTTAACATAAATACGTGTGAAACATGTGAAGTAATTTGTGAAAGTTATTTATCTTCACTAAAATTGAATCCGCTTTTTATAATTTAAAATATATATTCTTATTTATTGGTTATTTAGAATTTGACAATTATATTATTATTTTATTATTATTTTTTAATATCAGTTTAACCATCAAAAGATAATGTCAAAGTGAACTCATTATTTGTAATACAGATCTCTATTGTTCTGTGTCGTAAATGCTTTTTATTTGTTTACTGGAAATTATTGTAAAACTCTTCAATTGAATGAAACTTGTCATTTAAATGTAAAACTCTGGATTTAGATTAAGTTAATTTCTAATTAATAGCAAGACTATATTATAGCGCGCCCCGTCAAAACGGCTCCGACAAATTGGCCCCAAATGTTAATTCTTAGGGTTAAGATTGGAGTTAGGATTCGTGTTCGGGTTAGAATTGAAGCAAGGGTTAGTGCTAGGGTTTGGGTTAAGTTTAGAGTTAGTTAGGGACTTAGGGTTAAGATTATTGAATGAATTGACAGGGCCGCTTTGTCGGGGTTAATGTATTCGGGGTCGTTTTGTCGGGTCAATGTATTCGGGGCCGTTTTGTGGGGGTACCTTTTATAGAGTATGTAGTAATGTGTTTAAAAGTAATTTAAAAGATTACTTTTAACAGAAGATTTCATGTTGGGTATAGAAATTTGAATTGATTTCTTGGTATTCTAAGTTTTGAAATATATTCATTCTATTTTATATTGCTATGTTTGTGATAATTCGTTTAAATGTTATTAGTAGTTAATAGCCTGGTTTATAAATAGAAACTTGGTTTATAGATAGAAGCTTGGTTTATAAATAGAAGCTTGCTTTATAAATAGAAGCTTGGTTTATAAATAGAAGCTTGGTTTATAGATAGAAGCTTGGTTTATAAATAGAAACTTGGTTTATAGATAGAAGCTTGGTTTATAAATAGAAGCTTGGTTTATAAATAAAAGCTGGGTTTCATAAGGAAGGTTTATCGTTTAGTGAATTTAGTCTATTATGTATTTATCTAAATATATGTTAAAAATACCAATTTCAAAAAAACCACACGAATTTTTGAGATTTTCCATTATTTGAAGCTGGTTTTAAACAATGATGAAACATTATTGTTGTAGAGTGCAACATTTAATTAAACTTTAATTAGAATTTAGTTCATTAATCATGATTTAATTTAGACGATAAACCTTCGTTCAAAACTAACGCTAACTTGGGATCAATCAATCAACCAATCGTATCGTTCGTTATAAAACCGTCAGCCAATCATAAGTCGCTGGCGAATTGCTTCGCTTTGTAGCCTTGCTGTTTTTACTACGTGCTATGTAGGCGCTTATAGGATCTTTTCTGTGCGTGTCTATCATTTGAACTGTAATTATTATTGAAAGCTATTTTCTTATATAAAATAAACTTGTCATTTAATTTTGCGTCCGTTTTGGTTTTATTAAAATTTAAAAGAATAATAACTAACTAATGCACTCACTCGATACACCAAATATGATTATCAGGTATCAAATTTTAAAACACACCTGTGTGTTTTAAAATTTGATACCTGATAATCATATTTGGTGTATCG
>JAQIXG010002888.1:0-16356 GCA_034700105.1 Oconnorella tubifera
TTTCGGTCATTGGCTGATTACTTGTAGTACATATTTTGCATAATAATGATAGATTTTAGCATGCTAAATTTGAAAGCACTAAATTACAAAAATACTATTAAATTACAAAATTCTTCGTCTTGCAATGTTATCATGGCATTAATGTTGTGTTTATACTGTATTTAGTATAACTACTAATATTTAATCTTCAGACACGGCAGATTTGAGCAAGCGTTCTCAAAGAAAATCTTATTTGCAATCTACTGACAGCCTTCTTGCTCATCATGCCTAATGAATTTCAACACGGTCTATGCGGATGCTTCGATAATTGCTGCATCTGCATCGTAACCTTCTGCGTACCCTGCTACACAGCCGGGAAAATAGGAGAGAAAGTTGGCGAGTCATGTCTCATGTGTGGTGTCATTCAGCTCGTACCGCTTGCTAACCTTATCTGTGCTAGCAGTCTGAGACAAAAGGTAGATTTATAAAAGTCTATTTTTAATAGACTTTTACAGACTTCTTTTAATAAACTTCGTCTCTTAGTAAACTTCTAATTTTTTAAAATTTCTTTATTTTTTTTCTTTTAATAGACTTCTTCTATTATCTGTAGAAGTATATTTATTTTTTGTTTTTAATACAATATTAGCGTTTGTGTTAATAAAGTTTTGTATTAATATAACATCAACTATTACTGTTTTTTCTGTCTTACTCTAAGCGCTTCTAAGGCCTAGTTCTGTGTTTGCTTTTAAGGTTCGTGAGCAGAAGGGCATTGCTGGCAGTTTCCTGGGAGACTTGGTTGCCATGTGGTGTTGCTATTTCTGCGCTTTATCGCAGGCTGCCATGGAGGTGCATGCATTTGGTGACGGGATGGCCGAGAGCATTGCACGAGAGTAGCGAGTTGTTTGCTTTAGTGGCATCATTGACAAAATCTTCCTCATTCACACATTGGCTATGTGCCCTTTTTCTACGCTATTATACTTTATAATTAAATTACATATTAATCATATAGCATTTATTCTATATACAAAAGTTAGTCATATTTTTTCTTCAAATAACATTTCTACAGCATGGTAGTTTAGATAAATAATATCAGTTCCGTTCTGGCTCATCTGTATTGATTGTTATTCTTAATCTGTGTTGCTAAACTAGCGTCATTTTCTTTTATTCTCTACAGAAAATATATGCAAGTTATTTTATATCCAGCTTGTTACGTTATCTTAGATGTTTCGTTTTTTGGAAAGTCATAATCATCTTTGATTTTTATGCCTTTTTTTAAAAGGAACTCTTTCAATAGAATTCTAGGCAAATAATTTGAAATGACCAGCATTGTTAGTAAGAGTTTTCTAGCTAATGTGTTTCAAATAGAAGATTTTGTTAAATAGCTATGCGCAAAGAGCTGCTACATCAGTCAAACGAGGCGCTATGAATTTGTTTATTAAAATGAAATGACTATGTTTTTATTTTTATGTGCTTGCATGTTTTGTACTATTCGGATTCAAGAGAGATATTATATATCATTTATCGATGAATTTAAGTCATATCTTATGCTTTTACAAGTTAAAATTGTATTCTAGTCGTTTATAAATTGATGAAGAAGAATCTCAGAAAAAGATTTTATTATTTTTGTTCATTTCAAAATCTTGTCTTTATAAAAATACTTCTTGTTTTGTATGTACATGTGAAATATTACATTATTTAAATTAAAGAAATTCTCTGAATGTTTTTATCATGCATCAATCAGATAGCTCACAGTTTTAGTGAATATTCATATCAATTTATCAAACATTACATCATCAAGTTCTTTTATTTTTGTTTGTTTCTTATTTTTGGCATTACTAAACTGATGTTTTGTTATAACTTTTAAATTTTTGTTGAAGAAATTATTCATAATTTGAAATAAAGCTTGTATGTAAGCAGTGCTTAATTAAATTAGTGCATCTCAACTTTTGAGTTCACTAAAAGCTTATTAGATTTCTTAATAAGATATTAAAATAAGCACTGCTTATATTATAGGTCTACATAATCTTTTACATTTTATCAGTATGACTTCTATACAAAACTCCACATAATGCATATGTCATGTTTTCTATGCTATTACAGAAAATATTTTATTGTATTAAGCAACGTGTAATAAGCTATGCTTATTGCTTACCATTGATTTATGTTGTTACCATTAGCCTTTGCTTGCTGGATCCCGAATCATATCCCTAATCATTACTTAAAGTTGTATCACTGCTATTTAATACCCTTATGAATTAACTGTAAAGAAACAATGTTTGTATTGTTGAAACTTTTGAGTATAGATTAAGATGCTTCTATTTTTTATGCATGTAGATTATTATAATCAGCTTTCTGATTTTTGCTAAGTCTCTCTGCAGACAAATGTAATTTGAGTTATGCGCTTATTGCAAGTAGTTGACGTAGAGTTCCTTAGTTTGTTTAATTGTAACATTATGATGTCGTTGAAACTGATTTCAAATGGTGCTATGGACTTGTTCATAAACTCATTATTGAGTATATTTGTGCTATCTATAATAAACTTTGATTACAACTTTAGAATACAGTACTGCCATTCTATAACATCTAACGTTGTGTTGTGTTTTTAGTTAACTGATTAAAGCAACAATTACTATTTTTGCTAGATTAAGATAATGTAGGTCTACAGTAATTTTACTAATTATAATTTTTCTAATTATAATACAAATATTAAAAGAATACAACACTAAAATAATCATATCTTAATTTTAGATAGTCGATCTCTAATTAATATTCTTGAAAGAAACATTAGTAATTCTAGACAATAATAGATATAGTTTATAATTTATAGTTAATAATAGATTCTAGTTTATAATAGATAGGTGGTGGAGGTTAATATAATTTGTTTATAAAATTTGATCCTCTTTGAGTGTTCTCGCATTTTTGAAATACCATATGGAGGGAGTGAGCGAAAAAGTTTCAAATTACGCCCTTCGCAGTTAAAATAAGACCGATCACATTTTCTTTCGCAGTTAAAATAAGACCGATCACATTTTCTTGTGACTTTTGTCATCGCTGTCTGTGGCTTTCGTGCAATGAGCGTGTCTTGTCGCGTATAAAAGTCGTGATTTCACTGGTTACGATTATTACTGACTTTTTAGAATTAACACTCGGAAGAAAGAAGTTTAATACAGAATCTGACAGTACTCTAGTATTGATTACTTCTGCTAAACTTTTTGTCAATATATAGTATATATTTTAAGATAAGCTTTTGTTTCAGGTTATATGTACTTTATTTAAGAAACTTTAATTAAATTTGTTTCTTGTTTAAATTTGTTAATCATAAAAGCTGTTAGACTGTTTGCTGTGCAACGCACAGTAACGTTCAAAAACTAAACAAAAATTACAATAATCAGAGTAGCAAAATTATTAAAATAATCATTTGAGATGAAATTCTAATAACAAACTATAGTAGGCCTATAATAAAAAATCTGATGTAGGCCTAATTGACAAACAATAGAAAAAGAACTTGAAGGCGAAACATTCATTAACGCAGGCCCATTATTTTTAAAACAACCATTTAATTTACAATAAAATATATTGGCTTAAAATCAAATCAAATTAAAAATCAACAACTAAGCAATAAGTGGTAGAAAAAGTGTTACTAAATTACTTCTGTTTACTCTAGCTTGCTATATCTAGGCCTAATTCTGTGCCTATAAAATTATTAAACTGGCAAAGTTAACTAGGTTACTAGAAAAGTAATAGGCTGGCTTTGGGGCGAAGGAGGTGGGCATACGTAAGAGTGATAAAGAGTTTTTCGTTAAATTACCAATGTTTTTAAACTGTCAAGATATCAATTGACTTCACCAAGATGTTTCTGGTTGCATCTTCCTTGATCGTGATCCACTACTTGGCTTGTCTGCAATGTGCCATGCTTCCTCCTTTTGAGATCAGATCAATGCCGAGTATGAAATATGAATATGCGGACAATTTTCTGCCCCCTTTTGAAATTAGGTCAAAGATGTTTTCATTGGAGAAAAAGGCAATGTTGCCTCCGTTTGAGATCAGATCAATTGCGGGTGTAAAATCAGAAGAAGCTGTTAATTGGCAAGAGCATCTGAGAAAGTCATCCGGTTTGTTGTATTTGTAGTTCTCTGAGCTGTTCTGAAATTAATTGTATGAAGCTTTAACTTAAAGCTAAATTTCATCATTAAGGTACCATAAACAAATAAAGTTTAAGTAAAAATAATAAACAGAATAATATATCAAGAGTCAATTTATGTCATAATTACTACTTAATTTATTGTTGCATCTTATCTTCGATTGTTTTATTTCTAATTTAAAAGTTATATTTGTATAAATATTAATATTATTGGTCTACAGTGTGCAATCTTGGTACTATCTCTAATCCTACCTTCATATGTCCTCCTATTCATGCTGGTGCTCACTCTGAATGTGTTTGGGGGATGCAACTATGTGACGGAAAAGCTGACTGTCAGGGGGGTGAAGATGAAATAGTCGCCACTTGCATTGTCCATGGAAGGGGAGCTAGGTAATAAATTATTTCATTAGATTTTGTATGAAATATCTGTACAAATATGTTGGGAGATTTTTAAATGCTTATATATTTTGAGCACATGAATAAATCCAACAAATATTTACTTCTTACGAAATTTGTTAGAAGAATTTCACTCTTTTTACAGTTGTTTTTCTTGTTTGAATAACAACTCTACGATTATATCTATTACGTCAGTCGTACTGACAACTTATACTTGAGCTGTAGTCTATATAAGTTGTCTGACTCTTAACTTTATTATTTAAGTAATTTTCTTTTAACATTCACTTGTAATATAATTATATATTTTCCAGAAAATATACTGACTTACAAATCTTATAATATGACCCTATTTTAAGCTGCGCCCGATGCGGGTTGCGTCTCCCTTCCCCCTCGATCATACATCGTTTTGAGAGAGAAGAAAGATCAGACATATATTGAGACTGCTACTAAATTAAGCTTTTTGCGCCCGTAATTGGCGTTTCCTTCAGCTAGTTTTTATATTATTAATGAATATCTTCAATCAAATTGAACGAACCACTTGAGCACAGTGGGGATTTTCTTGCGGCCTTTATAGTGATTGCATAGTATTTATTTTAATGGCTCTAAATTGCTATTTAAAACCTTGAATTTTCGGAATGAAAATATTCATTACTGGTAGTCTTTGATATACTGTATATTTCAATAAGCATTGCATAATATAGACACAGTTTATATAAGTTTTCTGACATTTAACTTTATTATTTAAGTATTTTTCTTTTAAAATGTACCTACAATATAATTATATAATGTCAGAGAATATACTGGCTTGCACACCCATATTTTTCTCTCATTATAAGATCTGTGCGTTAACAAATTATTAATGAGAAGTTGCATGATATAAGTACAAGGGAAAATAGAAAAATAATAAAATATGAAAAATTGACTGGGGAATTTTAATTATAGAATTTATAAATGGCTTCTCATTGGCTTAATAAATATTTGATCAACTTCATAATTTGTAAGTTCAGGCGATCGTCATGCTAATTATAAAATGAGCCAAATGATAAATTTTAAAATATAATTTACAGTAATTGTTTACTTCATTTTAAATACAGTTTGAATAATAAGATATGCTATCGATAAAGTTCATTTTTTCTTTAGTCTCTCTTTCTTTGATGCAATTATAAAGATCATGACAACCGTGCTTCTATTTGTAATTTATTTCCTTTGAGTAATTCTTTTTGACTGAGATGCATAATTGCTATTTCAAGAAACAGATCTCTTTTCTTTCATCTTATTTATAATAACGCGGTCTTGTAGCTCAAGAACACATCTTTATTTGAGATGAAAATAATATTTAATAATTAGGCATAGCCTAATTATTAAACTTAAAAGGCTTCTAAATACATTGAATGAAAATTACAATGAAAGACAAAATTAAAATAGATATATTTTTTATTATGCTTATGTAGAAATTGCAGCAATTACACATTATGATTTCAGTATAGAAATAACAAATATATTTTTTTAAATATAATTAAATTTGTTAAAACTTAAATAGGAATTGTTCACTGGGGAGAAAATTGCTTGAAAACTATGTTCGCATTGATTTTTAAAAAGTCACATTTCTTTAATAAGTGGTCTCGTATACAATTAAGGAGTTGTGTATTTTATATCTTAAGCGCGAGACTGGAATTTGTAACCTAAGCATTCCATTTGAAACATAACATATAAACATTTATTTGCAGTGATATATGATGTTGTTGCAGGACAGCTAATTAGACAAGACTACTTCTCGCACGCTATCTTCAATTCATTTACTACGACCAGCAGAGTTTCTTACTTCGGATCAAACTCATCAATTAAGCTGAATCTCTGTGATATCCTGAATCATTTTCTCAACATTGTTTTTATCACTTTGGCATCTACAAAAATGAACTTCACAAACTCGGATTTATTGTATATGTGAAAGCTTGTTTAAATGATTACAATTTTGATCACTATATATACAGTAACATAAAAAACGTTCCGTTTATTGTTTCAGCATATATCAGCATATGAGAAATTAGATACAATCAGAAATTAAGTCAGTCTTTTATTATTGTGTAAATTCTAACTGAGAATAGATCATTTATTAGTTGATTTGACTTATAGAGTTCAAATCGAATTTCTTGAATCTCAATCAAATTCTTCTCGATTTATAATGTTTATTCGAATGATGAAGTTGATAAACTTAAATTAGAAATTGTTGATAGATAGCTAAATTAATATGTAAACTCGAGAAGACAAACCATAAGCTGTGTGTCATTAATTTTCAAGTTTTCATATAAACTTTTCATCCGTGCTGCTGAATTATACTTTTCTACTAAGTATGTAATCTACAAGTTAATTTTTTTGGCATTTTAACACTCTATCAATATTAAGTAAGCAATATGCTGTTGGACTATGGTAGAAGTAAAAAGTAACGTTAAAATAAAATTGTGGCAAAATTAGTTTCGTATACCGACGTTTGCTTATTATACTATATACTACGGCTTATACCGTAGGCTAATATCTTAAGATCAAATGATAGATCAAAACCTCAAAAGATACCAGAGTCCAGCTGGATTCTGTGTAGTTTCTATATTGATCATAACAGTATTACTATATATGATGAAAAGTAACAGAGAAGACAGGAAAAATTAATAATCATGGTGCATTTTCTAATATGATCCATTTAAAGTTTACTATGACTCCATGGGAAACATAGGCCTACTAGGCCTACTACTTATTATCGTAACCAATTATAGGCCTCATATCTTCCTCGCTCCAAACAATTGAAAGACTTGGATAACTTCTTTATTGCTGAAGGTCACACAACAAGAATCAGATAAAAAGTTGTTACCAAGTATCTTTAAGTCATGAATATAAATATTCGAAACATATTATTTAGAAGTAATTGACAATTGCACTAAAGTTGGTGTGGAAAGATCATTGACAAATTATTTTGTTCTTTGCATTAGTGTAAATTAAGCGATTGTTCTCAGTTGTATTAATTATTTTAATTATTTAATTATATATGGCCTTGTGATTTTTAAGCACTTATAACGATCAACGGGTCTATATTTTGAATCCCTGGGTCAATGCGTTTAAAAAAAAAACTTCGTCAATATTTTCTGCTTTTTCAATAAAAGTTAAGAGAATTTCTTGCTAATAATTTGTGATGGTTAACTAGCACACTGACAATATTCGATGAACGTTATTCACAGTTTAGAAGACTCAGTTTGAGACCGTTACTAAATACTTATTAGATTCAAAATTTATAACAAAAACAATTTACTAAATTCTAATGTTTTACATATATTATATATTGTAAGTTCGATTTACAACTGCACAATGCGCAATCAATAAATCAGCATTGTTAATCATTGTTCAATGCTCAAACAAGAATAATTTATATCTTGGGGGAGCTACCTCTGTTATAAATCAGCAGACAGAGATGTACTCGAAGCTTAACCTGATGCTCTGATCGAGTACTACTAGATTTGTTCGTCGATTGACGGCGTAACTTTTAATTTAAATTCTCACCAGCTGTAATTATAAATCTATTTAATTTACTGCACTGAATGAACGCCGACGACTTTTAGTCACTATAAAAACCATTGTTTCGAAGATAAGAACACTCACAACACGCACAGAGTTGACGCGTGTAAGGAACTGCTACAGATTCGAACAGACTTTTTATAGTGTTGGTGCGAAAAACGTGCGAAAAAGTATTATTGCACTTGCCTCTCAGTTAATTAAGGTACAGTATACTATGCTAGAGGTCTTATCATTGGTGATCAGACCTCTTGGCTTTGCTCTGGCCTGATCCATGAGGATCAATTGTTAAGTTCTTATCATTTGATTTCTGACATGAATCCGTGGTCTTGGCTTTGAATTCTTGACTTTGGTCTTGTGACTTAAGGACTTGTTAACTTTTCGAAGACTTTAAAATTTTTTAAAAGATTACCAAAGAGTACTATATAACATATCAAGAATCAGCACTAGTAATCATTTAAACATTATAACTATTACGTCGATATTGCATAATAACCAATAACTTCAGTTGTTTTAATTTAAAACTGTCATATACCGCATTTTTAAGCTGTATGACTATTTAGTTGCTACATAGAATGATACCTGTCAGCATTGTTTTAATACCTTGATCACATTATTTAATTGTCTAAATCAAACAAATTAATTTGAGATTTTAATTTAAAACTAACGTCAAAACTTGCTAACTGTATCATTCAGATAAATAAGTATACAGATACACAATGTTTTTCGCTGTATTACCTGTCATCATGATCAACGTGGCTTGTCTGAAGGCGAGATGGCTGCCTTCTAGTAAGATAAGATCTGAAAAGTTACCACCATTTGAGATTAGAACGGGCTTCCACCTTTTGAGATTAGAAACGGGCTGCCACCTTC
Source organism: Oconnorella tubifera (assembly GCA_034700105.1). Lineage (NCBI taxonomy): Eukaryota > Metazoa > Annelida > Clitellata > Enchytraeida > Enchytraeidae > Oconnorella > Oconnorella tubifera. The sequence goes on from JAQIXG010002888.1 coordinate 8,948, forward strand.
TGAGATTAGAAACGGGCTGCCACCTTTTGAGATTAAAAACGGGCTGCCACCTTTTGAAATTAGAAAAAGAGTTCCATCCCCGGATGTACTAGAAGCTATAAAAAACGGAGAAATATTTCGATCTTCTGATATAATAAGATCAGACAAGTTGCCGCCCTTTGAAATAAGATCTGAGAAGTTGCCGCCTTTTGAGATAAGATCTGCAGGTTCGTATCGTAAGGATTTTTTATACTAATTATCACTGTTAAGTCCTCTGCTTCTCCAACCTTTCCTGGACGATTTTTAAAAAATTATTTTTGCAGAATTTTTATTTTCTCCCCCCCACAAACTTCTTCACAGTTTTGAGTTTTTCATTAACGTGAAAGTTAGCGTTATGAAAATTAAATTTTTACTGAAATAAAGATACTCACAGATGTTGTTTTTCAAAATTCTCTATGTGTTTGTGTAATGCTTGAACTTTATTCCGATAATTTTATATTTTATTCTAAAACGTTTAGTTATATACTGCACATATTGATAATTGTAAATATCGTGAAATGTTAATATCGAAGATATTAACATTTATAATTAATGCCATGTTTTTGTTCAATCTTGTATGCCTATTATAAGAATTTAAAAATCAAATTGGAGTTTGAACTAGATTTGAATTAGGGTTACAATTAAATTATACATTTTTGTCCGTACATTGTATAATAAATGTGTTTTTTTAAATAGATGATATATATGAGGATGATTATGGTGATATTATCCTCACGAACTAAGAACGGTATAGTATGTTAGCTCAAAACACTTTGCATTAATTTGCATAATGGCTTTGTCAAATGTTTTGCAATATGTTGTGTATTTGTTCTATATTGCTATTCGAATTAGTGTATTGGTTATAGCTAGACATTATCAGAAACAAAAACTAGGAGAGATGAATACCCAGTTACAAAAGCAAAGATTTGAACTCTATTTTAATGCCATTAAAATTTTTTTTTTTTTCTGAAATATTTATTTAATAATATTTTAATATTTTATACCAATCTATAAGTTTCGTTACTTGTAAATTGCTTTTTATAGGCCATAACGCTGATTTCTGTTCTTAATAAAATCCATTAGCGTTTATTGCTTGGTCAATATTATATTTATCACACCGTTTTAAAATTATAGGCTATATTATGTAATAATAAGTATAAATCTTATTTATTTACATTGATGATGATACTTCAGGTTAGAAAATTGGACGATATGAACACTTACAGAATGCTATCTGCAATTCATTCGCAGCAACTAACCTACTCTATACTTACTATTGCTAAACTCATCAATTCTCAGATTCTCTCGGATTTCGTCAACATTTTCTTACAACTTCCTATCACGCTATCAACTGTAAAATAAACTCTTTTTTGTAATTCTTATCGTTAATTCTACCGTAAGCAAATCTCAATTTAATCGTTAATTATACCATAAGTAAATCTTCATAGCTTTTACAAACTGTGGTTATAAAGTTTACATAATATTGTCTTAACGTTATTTCCAAAGAATCGCGTTAAACTGTCTCGGGTTCTTTAGATGACTACTAGATTAATTCATTAAAAGTTAACTACATTACGGCATCACTATTATGTTTACAATCAACTTTACATGAGCTAGCGCTCGTATGTTTATTATATATCTTAATTACTGAAAATGTTACTTGCAATCTAAATGCATCACGATGTCATTTCGCATTTTTCTTGTGAGGTTTAAAAAAATTAATATTAAAAACAAGCCGTATTTTGTAGTCAATAAGATAACTATTATTTTTCTCTCACAACTTTTTAAAAGTGGCGACAACTAGCGAGTGAAAAGTAACGACCAGCATTTCTTTTACACTACATGAAGTTAAGATTTAATACAAAATCTTCAGTCATATGCGATGCAGATTGTAGAAAGCTTCATTTTATTCTTATCGCGCTTATTAAATCACATATAACTGTTAATTGTTTCATTTCTATTTCTACATCATGCTTATTTTTTTATTAAATTACTAGCATACATAAATGTAACATTAACCACAACTTTAATACAATGCTGCAAATTTAGTAGTTAAACAATTCAAATTAAATCAATTACAACAGTGCTTAGTGATTTAACATTAATTATGTTATAATCATATTTAAATCATATGTTATAATGTATAATTGTAACTTTATTCGTCTATTGACAATAATCATTATATAATAACATTATATTATAAATATTTCACTATATATGTACATTTTCATGAGAACAGAAAATCGATTTACTGTGATCAATCAGAATTAATCAAAACCTATTAATAAATGATGATAGACTAAATGTAGAATGAATTTGTCATGAATCTGAAAGCCATCATCAGAATATTTCAACCAGAAAATTCAATGAGATCCATTGATCCGGATAATACGCTGAAAAAGCATCTTCACCCAAAACTTTTTTAAAGTGGAGGAAACGAGGGTTATTAGGATAAGGATAGGATTATGATTGGATTAAGAAAACCTAAGCTAATTATGAAACTATATTTAAAAATTAATTGTAACTTTGTTGCTGTTGGCAAGCTTGCTAGAGAGCCTGTAGAATTTATCTGATCAGCATTTTCTTTGGCTGCCTTATATTGTTATTCATCAAGCGACAAGCCTTTATTAGAATAGATAAGAAAGTAAATTAGATCATCCCCATGGTTTATTGCCTTATTAATGCGGCACGATGTAATTGCATTGAAAGTATATTTTATAATAGACTCATCTCATAAAAAATTAACGAGATTTCGTTAGTTACAAAAAATGCTGACAACACACTCTTTCTCAGATTTTCGGTACTTTTTTATACGATTTTTTTTCTATACGAATGTTTATTTTCAAATTAATAAATATTATTAAGTTAAATCCTCGTTTCTCTCTCTCTCTCCCTCGCCTCTCTCTCTCTCTCTCTCTCTCTCTCTCTCTCTCTCCCCCCTTCTCTCTCTTTTTCTCTCCCTCTCACTGATAGTTGTACCAATATTATGCAATATAGAAGTACCCGAGTCGGACACTAAAATGCTTGCATCCTATTGCAAACGATTCAAAGATTAATGTCGACTAAAGCTGCCTGAAATTTTTGAACAAAACTGTTACAGATGCTGCTTACACTGATCCGTGTCAAGTTGAGCATCAATCGCTGCGGTTTTACTAGAATTAATACTTGTTTTATACATAGGCGAGAAATAGTTGTGATTTGATATATTGCGAGCGACACTATTAGTCAAACAAACCGACTTATTCGAATAAATCGGTTTACTGTAACATTTAAGCATTTGACAATTTGATAACTAAATTAATGTCAGTTTATTATAACTTTCTCTCTTGCGGAATATCAATTGCTCATTTGTGAAACTTAAAATAATGGATTGCGACTAAATTTGCATGAAATTTTTCTGTCGATGAATGCGCACAGTGTTGATTTTGTTATTATACTTGTGTTAGTCACTGCAACATATTATTGCGTAAAACGATATTTTTGTTTTTCGAAGATCTTTCATTCTACTTTTTCTAAGGGCGTTAGTCAATATTTTATAGTCACGCTATTTAATCATGTATCTTAAGTGATCAATTTTTGTTCAAAACGCCCAGTGACGTTGACTAATCAAAACCATTTATCGCAAGGTGAGGTGGTGGGGGAGTGGATTGACAACATTTAAATTACAGCAACTTCGTTAATGCCGTTTGTTCAAAGACGCTAAGTGAGGTTAAAAAAAAAATTCGATATATATAAAACAAAGAATTACTGAAATGTTTTTAGACATTTGGCTCTAATTTTTTGTGAATCCTTGACTAGGTGTCAAGCATTATTCAAATGATTCGGGAATTAATCAATAATCTCCTCAGATCGCTATGACATTGTTAGCGAAACTGAAGAAGTGAGACGCCTATTTGTCGATATATAGCAATAATGGACTCGGTGAACCTTTGTAATCGATGCAAATTGATTTAAAAATATATTCAAAAGCAACTTAAAAGAGTTTGTGATTCGAAGAAGGTTATAATTAGAAATATTGTTTTTTGAGAACGACAAAAGCTAAATATCGACGTGCAAAATAACCTTGCACAAAATAACAGATTGGTTTTAGTATGGCAGTGGAAAGAAATATGATAGTTTGAAGTCATGATGGTTTAACATTGAGGACAATCATTGTATAACTATGGTAGAACAGACTTCAATAAATTATCAATAAATTAAATACTTAAATTAAAACAAATAGATAGATATTGAGTGTAATTTTAATTAGTACGATTATATATATCCTACGTATTGTAAAAAAAATTATACAAACTATTTATTGTTTGCAAACTGCATCTAAGTCAAATGGTTTTTTAAAAGGAAAACTGAACTTTTCTAAAACTTATTAGTAAGAAATATATCGATGATATCAGAAAATAAATGTCGCGACTCTCAGTGCGTTCGTTTATCCATCGTGATTGGGAATATGATTATATTTTATTGGCTTGAAACTAAATCATATTTCTGATCATATTGTTAATTGGAATTTGATCAGAAATATGATCATATTCCAAATCATATTATTGATTTAGTATGACATTATATAAGATTCTATAGAATTTTGAACACAAAGTACGTTAAGTAAGTCAAGTATGCCGGTCTACAATGCCTTCATCTTTTATCCAACTCACTATTTCTTAGTTATCTTAAGTGCACGTTTGTACCGACAAGCTTCTGAAACGAAATAGGGTACTGTTAGATATGCTAGATTCGTAGAGTTCTTCAACTTTGAATATTACATCCTTTTATGTGATATATTTTGTCTTATTCATTTCAACATCTACCACTAAGTACAATGTCATCTGACGACTGGATTTTATTTCCACTCAATTCTTCCCTTCCATCATCCATCACCTCCACCATCCCTCGTCTGTCATCCCTCTACATCCACTCACCTTCGGCCGATGAACTAAGGCTGGCCGTCTTAGCAAGTTACCTCGTCATCTTTGTCCTCGGTAGCGTGGGTAACAGTCTCGTTATATACGTCATAGCTCGTCACAGTGTCGTCAGAGTCAAGTCAGTGGCTAATTACTACATTTGTAACTTGGCTGTGGCTGATTTACTCTTTGTGCTAACTATACCATTCTACTGTTACAGTACTTACATGATGGATTGGCCTTTTGGATCTGTAGTCTGCAAGCTATCATACGCTGTAGGTTTTGTTATCTTCTAAAAATATTTTGATAAGATTCTGTAATGTGCATTATATGCATGAAACATTTGTTCCTGTGCAATCACAAGGGTCTTTACAAAATGTACAAATTTTAAAGTTTATAAATGTTTATAAGTTTATAAATGTTTGAACAGTGAAAATACAGTGGACCTTAATTTATCATTATATTTTGATTTCATCATTTATCTTGCTTTTCAATCATATTGTAAGTGTTGAAGTAAGGACAAAAAATATGGACTTTCCATAATTTTTTTTGGCTCAAAGAAAACGTATTTCTTTGAACGTTACAAAAGAAATATGTTTTAATTGTAGTGTTTGAATAAAAAGTCACTCAGATGTTTCTGTTTGGGTGGTACATATTTATGCTCTGCTCAGGCGGCACGTACTATTTTTGCTGCATCGATATTAATCTATCATATAATCCATCAGATTTTTAAAGAACCAAGAAATCATTCTTTCATATGAAATTTTTGTGAATAAGCCTTAATTTTTCAAGATTTTACCAATTACTTTTCTTAAAATTAAGTGCATTAATATGCCCTTATAAATGTACGATTGCTAATAAATAAGTAAAATTTTAACTCACACTTTTAGTGAACCTAACTTACTATATCAATGATAATTTTTATACATTTTAATTTATGTAATTTGAATTTGTTACATACGATTCTGTTCTGGCTAAAGAAGTGATTTTAACTTCTTGATTTGAAATTAAATTTCTTCATGTAAATAACGTAAACTTTGAATCTTCTGTACTTTTACTATAGTTACATTTTCAATTGACCATAAATTATCCGTGTTATTTCGTTTTTATTGTTCTCAATAACACAGTGAGCATTGAAAATATCACAGCATCTTTAAAGAAATGTAATTTGTTATAAATTTAACAAAAATGGAAAATAAATCTAATATGTTATAATATAAATGTAAATTTATTTAAAATGTTGTCAGGAAAGCCGAAACGGAGAAAGATTATAAACTTATATGTAGATTATAAACATATATAAGAAAATCCTAAGAACAAAATTGTACGCATTATTTCTAAAAATTATTATAGTAAAAATTCTTTCCCTTTGGCTTATCACGTATCAAGACTCTAATGATTGATTGATTGATGGAGTAATTAGACGATTGACAAGTAAGAAAAAATGTACATTAGTCTAATTCAATGATAGATTGCATTGTTGAGTATATACGAATATTTGCAAATTCTATTTTCAATGTTTTCAGATAAAGTAAATTCTGGTCTACGATGACATAAATGCTGATGCATCATGAATGCACAATTTGCACACTATATGGTGCAAACTACTAGTTGATTTCTATATTTATGTCTGTTATCTAACAAAAGCTTTAGATGACAAATTATAGTGGATGGAGTATTTATTGATCATTAAATGTTATTCCTGCAATAACCAATATACACGGTGGGCATAATTAAAGGAGCCAACTTTATTCTTTAATAAGTATGGATTTTTTAAAGCAATTTATTCCAAATTTTGCACACATATTTCAACACCAATTTTACAACGTTCTGGTAATTTTTATGACATTCGACCAAAAGACTATAAAAATACGAGTAATTTAAATTTGGTTACGAAAAATCACGTTAACCATGCTGGAAAAACTTTAGACCGTGAATACTTCGTTAGCGGTGTTTATTCTGCAGTGATAATTGTGTTGCCAGAAGCTACTAGATAAACAAATTAAGAGTATATTACAAATTATTGTCAATGATAATAATACCACTAAGTTTCATTACGATTGATGGTCGACCGCTGGTCATTATGAGAGAGTTCAAACTGACCGCCGCTTGCGCGAACACAAGCAATCGTTTTAGTCACTGCGGTATGGATTTGACGATGATGTAGTGATCGAGTTTGTTCCATTCTTCAACAATTCTGTACTTCAGATATCGGTAATTCTATCACAATAGACGCATTCTTGCAATATGCTCCAAATCCGATAATCGACAAGTTTAAGGTCGGTTGAGTTTGGCGGCCACAATGTGCGAGGAATGAAATTCAGTGTCTCTCTCTGCAACAGTGATATCGTTTCACATGCACGATGCGCCGGTGCAGAATCTTGTTCAAAAGTGAGGTATGAGCCTTCTGATAACTCTCGTATCTCCGGCAAAATGGCGGAGTCTTTTCACAAAAAGCGACACAACGTTATAATGATTTTAACGTTTTCGCCA
>JAQIXG010002889.1:0-16355 GCA_034700105.1 Oconnorella tubifera
ATTTCATATTCATAAATGCAAGTTGTTGTATGCATTAAAATCAGTTTTTAAATAATTTTATATTTGCTATTGATGTATGAGATCTATCTTCTTTAATGCTTTTCTTTCTCTTTGATTTAATTTTATGTAGGCCCTATGGGCTTTTTCAACAATATATTGTGTACTTAGGAACACTCTACATTGCGCTATTTTGTCCCGCGCTATTTTTTCCTGCGCTATTTTGTCTCCCGCTATTTTGACCTTAAGCTAGTCTGGGCATTTGCTATTTTGTCCTGCGATATTTTGACCGCACTATTGTGACCGCGCTATTTTGACCTGCGCTATTTTGACACGGCGCCCATTATCAGATGCCACCCTCTTTTTTCAATCTCCCCCCTCCCGCAATCACGTTATCTGTCTAAAATCTTTGAAACGAAATATGATCATGCTACTGACGTAAGCAGCGTCAACGTCAAACGTAATTATACATGTCACGTCACCTTGCTTTATGTTTCGTCCTAACACAAAATATTAAAATTTTGTTCATTTAAAAAGTCTTCAAGCAAAAATTTGATATAATAAAACTAGATTGAAAATTGTCCAGTTAGTTAACCTTCAACTTCTAGTGTTAAAGTCGCTATTGTATACATTTAATTATAATATCTCGTAAAAATATTCCATTGTGTCTTTATATATGAACACCGTAGATTTAAATTTTTAAATAGATTTCATTCTATGATTTCTTTTATGTATGATTTCTTTTATTTTTGAGCAGCTTACTTGATTGATCAATTGCTATTACGGCTCGCGTCACAATCGGAAGAAATTATCGTAAAATATTCGAGAATCACGATTCTTCGAAAAGTGATTCTTAATGGTGTCTTATTTTTAGACAAACCTGGCGCAGATGCTACATAAAATGCTCAAATAAGCAGGATTTTATTGAAGGAATAATTCCATAAATATGAAACGTTTACGCTATAATAGAGATTTTTAAAGAAAGATTAGAATAGTTGGCCTACTCTGCTGCAATTGGGGTATTTTTTGCGATTTTTAAAAATATACAGGATTTAATAGCAAACAAAATTTTAAAACGTTCATATATCGCATACTTTATAATTAGTTATTGTTTTTCTTTGGAAGTGAATAATAAAAATAATAATAATAATAATAATAATAGAAAATAAATATATTTTTCCATTGACATTAATCAACACTGTCATTTTCTGAAAACTACCATAATTATATTGTACAGAGCGACTAGTAAAAAACTTGAATTAACGAGAAAAATTAAAACCAAGCGACTCAAAGTTTTATCGCTAGGTATTTTTTGTATCTAAATACAGATAAATAATATTAATAATATTACAAGCCGTTTGTGTTCTTATGATATCATTTTCTCATGAATAAATCATTAGAATTGGAGCATATATTTATGTATTAGTAAGAAGTTACACCCGTTCAAGGACGAGCAAAATTCATACGTAAGAAAAACAAGGCTAACGAAGGATCAAATTTTGGCCTGTAACCTCACTCCGGATATAACTGAGAGTTGGCCAAGAAAGCAGTCATGTTTATACATCTTTATTATTCTCTCATTATTTTCCATTTAATGCATATAACATAATCTCGCTAGACGTCATGAGAAAAAGATGCTACAAAAAATACTAAAGATACCTTCTCATAGTTTAGGAATAGGCTTAATGAAAGGATAACGCTTTTACATATTAATGTGTCAATTCTTAAAGGTTGCTATAATAGGTCGCTGAGCTCTTTGATGTATAGCTTATTAGGTGACTCGTGATAAGATACAAGAGTTAGTCAAGTTTGATTGCAATCGGTCGAGAACTGTGGAAGGATCACAAATACACGCAAACACTTTCTAATTATCTAAAGTGATAGTTAGGATTATAGAATACTTGATGTATTAACAGCCTAATGCTGGCGACCCTGTAGCCTGCGGCCTTTATTACGTCAATATATCTGGAATAATTAACTAAGATTACGGCATTGCTTATTTCAAATCCTAAAAAGCCTGCGTCCAATTACGACTGAGGCCTACGGCTAATCATGCTAGCTGTTTAATAAAGGTGAAGCGATAACACAATCGAATGTGATTTCCTTGATTTCTATTGGCTGATTGTAAAAGTGACTGTCTTGTTGATTTCGATTGGTTGACTGTAAAAGTGACTTTCTCGTTGATTTCTATTGGCTGAATGTATAGTGATTGTCTCGTTTATTTCTATTGGCTGATTGTAAAATCGTAATCGCTACATCGTAATTGCTGATCATTGACCCGCTAAAGGGGTCATTAACCCGCTACAGAGATCAATGACCCGCTACAGAAGTCAATGACCCACTAAAGAAGTCTCTATTGACTCTCTGCACAGGCAATTGACCCGCTATAGAGATTATTGACCCAATTTTTAGACGTCATTTATCCGTTTTTTAGAGGTCATTTTGACCTGCTTTTTAGAGGTCACTGACCCACTATAGAAGTCATTGACGCGCTATAGAGGTCATTGACCCGCTATATAGGTCAGTGACTTTGCTATAGAGGTCATTTATCCGCTATCGAGGTCATTACCCGGTTTTTAAAGGTCATTGACATGCTTTTAGAGGTCACTGATCCCACTATAGAAGTCATTGAGTAGATTTTCATGATATCGATGATTTCTATTGGCTGATTCTAGAGTGACTGTCTCTGATTTCTATTGGCTGATTGTAGCAGTGACTGTCTCGTTGATTTCTATTGGCTGATTGTTGATTGACTGTATCTTTGATTTCTATTGGCTAAATGTAAAAGTGACTTTTTGGTTGATTTCTATTGACTGATTGTAAAAGTGCTTTCTATTGGCGTAAGCCTATTCTGTTAAGTAAACCACTCATGGTATCACGAGCTTATCTTTTCGTATAAAAAATTAATGGAATGATTGACCACTTGATCTCGTAGTATCACTTGATATATATATATCCCAGAAATATACTGGATTTTTAGATTGTTGATAATCTGACCCCTCCCCCCCTAACCCTGCTTTGATTAAACGAAAAAATACTATCTTTTTAGCCAAATTTTTACGAATCTATAGGCATTAAATAAGGACAATTTGCAATCATTGGCTCGGCCTTGTTATTGTTCTTGCGTCTCCTCCCTTAGAATCTAATTGAGAATTTGATAAATGTGTTCTTCTCGAATTTTCTTGTTGATAAGTCGACTATTTGATTCCCTATTGAATTGTTTTTTCCGTATCCCGATAATGTACAACAATTACGTTTTTCGTTTTGCTCGTGTTTTCTTGGGAACTCGTATATGAAATATTGCGAAGCTTCTATCGAAGCGTTATCGCCGCTTTTCTAAGTTTTCACTAATTACCGACTCATTTTTCTCATTCTACTTCAATGTTTTCAATCGAGCTTTAAAATGAAATACAAGTTTTTGTTGTTATGAAGTGGAAGTTATTATGTATGGATCTATATATTAAAAATACTCACATTCTTAATTCTTTGTATTTTTGTTATTTATTTCTGCATGCAATGCATAAATACATTAAATAACGGTTTTCCGCTGAAATTCATTTAAGACAACATAGTGTTGGGTCTACAAAAAATTAGTGGTACAGATATTGGAAATTATTCTCAATACAGTAATGTAGAGTAATGTACGATTGACTCAGCCGTCTAATTAAAATTGTATTACTGAAAGTCACAGGAACGTCTACTTTACTTTTTGTCATGGTTTAATGGATAATCTGTAGCAGTATCAGAAATATAAAAATGCAGTTAATTTTTCATCAAAACATTTACTATTAATTAAGGTCTACAGTAAATTGGCTAATTGCCTCATTGATCACTCAACAGCCGACATGTTTTTCCAGACATTGACAAACCCTCTGACATTTTATGATTTTCCCTTCAGACTCATTTTTCAAATCAAATTTATTTCGTGTTTTTTTGCTAATTGCTGAATATTTTGCTTCTCCCTAGGCATCCGCATAACTTGTATACTTCAAAAAAGCTGATTCTATTTTTATTTCAAGCTTATTTAGTTTAACTTTGATGCATTATCTAATATAATTAAAAGTAAAACGTATTAATTATAAACAGTAATTGTGTTTCAAAATAATATTATTCCTGATGGGTAATTTTTAATGCGAAATGATATAATTACAAACTGTAGAAAATTGAAATCACTCTCAAATCATTAAAATATTTACAAGCTTACAATTAATATTTGTAATACACTGTTAATTGATCTGAGTCTAGATTTTAATGAGTTTTATATTGTCAGACCGATACTAACATATAGATTACAACTCGATTATGTAGAGTTGAAATTGTCACAATCTGTTGAATTGTTTCTGATCCAGTTTTTTGTGTTGAATAGAATCCAAAAAAATTGATCTGATCACTATTCATTGCTTATTTATAGTGAACACTGTCTATGTTTTATTTGTAGTTGTTAATATGAAGAAAAATTCTACGTGTAAATCTTAAAGTTCATATTTTTATGTGTTTAAACATCCGTTTTTTTGATAAAATTTTATAATAAAATCATGCACAGCTTAATCAACCGATGAAGTTAAATATCTGTGCAAATACATGACAAAACGCACGGACGCGTAATTGCTAAATATGTCAATGCACGTTTCAATGCAATTTTTTATTAAAGTACGTCGTGTATCAGCAAACAGTCTTAAACTAACTCCTGCTTATATAATCTAACAGAGTAGGCCTACGTATAATTTTTATGGAATATCGGATTTGATGCTATTCGTTGGGGGGGGGGCATCAGAAACTGGGGCACAAAGTATATATAAAATTAAAAATTGGCTTCTAAAATGCACTAACAAATGTATTGCCTACTGAAATATTTATGCATATAATTTCTTTTTATTCTCAGATACTACGTCATCGTTCATCCTATCAATGCCAAGATGTTCTCATCCAAAACTCGCACGATAAGAATCATCATCGCCATCTGGATAGTCGCCATCTTGGTTTCACTTCCGTTTCTATTTTGTCAAAGTTACATTTTCAGCATCAGAGGCTCGTGGGGCTCCATTTCCAGAAACATATGTATGGATCGCTTCAACGAGATTGATACCTGGATATTTCATCAGTCCTCGAGAAGGAATGAATCTGATTTCGAATCCGTTCCAGTCGGGCGAGTTAGATCCGGTTTCTTTCTTTTTCTTTTCCTCGTCATGTACGTCATTCCGTCTGCCATTATTCTCTACACTTGCATTAGAATTGCGGTTTGTTTATGGCGGCCGGTGGCCATGTTGGAAAGAACTGTGGCACAGTATCGAGCTGAGGAAAATAAAAGAAAGGTATGTTTTCGAAACTTTTTCCTGTAGATTATGCTACACATTTGCTAATTAATTTTTTTCTTCAATATGTTTTTTGCAAAGTTGAACCTATGCACATTTTGAGATTAATTATGCATCAAGCGTGCAGAATACTCCTTAAGTCTAATTGTGCACCCTTGGCCAGAAAAAATAAACATAAATATTATAAGTATAAAAAATAATAATTGGATTTAAACCGGTGAATTATCGTTTTAAAATGAGGTCTTTTACGAGTGATTTCTGACGATTTTAATAATTTGTTTATTAATTAAAGGACTCAGAATGGTATATAGATTTTGTGCTTCATAGGATTTGTATAATATATAAATAGGCCTATTCAGTCAAACTATTATAAGATAGAAGTTCTTATTTATAGAATAGTCAACAATTATTAATACTAGAGTGTGGAATTTTGTTATTATAGATACTTTTCATCGATCTGTTTACAGCGTCTTATGATTGAATTTTAAATACGAGTTCAATGTTTGCATCAGATCAATTAATTACCTTGTATCGATTAAAATCTTATCAAAAATATAACGTAATAAAACCCATGCAATATAAAATGGAAAAATAATTCGTATTATTTATGCAATCCAAATAAGCGGAAATAACTATTATTCTTTGTTTGCGTACCAAAATTATGATTGCGGTTATCGTTTTATATATTTAAAATTGTTTTCATATTGAATCAAAATTATGACCCGCTGAATTTAGTAGACCGCGTCTCCTTGGCCTCTGATTTATTTCTTTTATCGCATTCGCAATCAAAATAAAACTTTTTCCTATTTCGCTGTTATTGAAACCGCCGCTGTCATACTTGGTCCCGTGACTTCGACGCCTGATTTAATCGTCAGAATTTACGACGATCGTCTATTTCTGACTGAACCTTAGCGGTTTCTCCAGTTTCCGTAACTTCCCTCGACTTGATCGTCCAACCGTCGCCGAGTTTTCCATTAATAGATGTTTTCACTGAAAGATCTGTCCGGCTTCTGTTCGATCCATTTTTCAACTCGGCCGGCTTAAGCAATTGCAAATGTTGCAAGTTAATGTAAATTTATGGCGATAGCTTCGCCATTCGTTTTGTCTGCGAGTTTGTTGTTGTCAACTAATCGAGCATGCAACAACGCGGAGGATTCAATGAATTGAATCTGTGAAACCATTAGGCTTGGCTAGATGAGATTAGATTTAGTTCAATCTTTTTTTGTGTCTTTATGGCTCCGGGATCAAATGTCGCGTTTAATCAGTGATTTACCGATAACGCTTAATCTCCCGTTTAAAATCTAAGTAGTTATAACGGTTAAAACAGATTTTGAGCAAAAATTTTAACAATCGCCATAGATTGGCTATTTAAAAATGCAACAGATCGATTTAAGCTGGAACATTTCATAAAAAATGCGTTCTATCAAATTGCATGCAGTATAACACATTAACTTAATATACTTTTTAAAAAACAAAATATCAATCGCATAAAATTAAGATTCTGTTGCGGTCTTTTCATCCAAATTTCATGTATTCTATTATAGGGAATGAATTTTGTAGTCTACATTTATCTATATTTATATTTGTAGTCTATATTTATCGTAAAGATGCTGTTGAAGACATTAGAAAAAGTTTTACGGAGGCAAAATATCAATAAAAATTCATTCTTCCGGACTACTTTTGTCGCAAGCAAGAATAGGAAAGTGTTCATTGTGTGCATGCACCTTATTTTATTCTCTGATCGTTACTGTAGCAACAAACGACTGAGCGATAAAAGAAAATGTGAAAATGTAGGAAAATACCACGCAACACGAGGCGAGGTTTAAGCTGATTGCACCAATCTGAATATAAACGAATAACTTGACTGGACTGCACAATGTAAAGCAATGATCAAATACACGCATATTGTAAAGTGTTTTGTACATGATAGTCTAAACGAGTATTGTACATGAGCACGTCTTGTTGTTTATAATTAGGCCTGTATACCGTAGAGGCAATTTTAAAAGTGAAATAGTTACTGGCGTGACACGACTGTGAAAAAATATTTTTTCATATAGTGTAGGAAGCTGAGTAGATAGGTTTTTCTGTATTGTTTTATTAGTCTTTGAAATATGCACTCATTATTCTAGATTTTTTGTGTAGGGCGATCGAGAGTCTTATTTTCATGTATAATTACTACGATAATTATTTTAAGCGTTTTCTGAATTTTATCGTAATAACAGACAGCATCCACTTTTTGCCGAAGATTGCAACCATACCGCACATGCGATATTATTTTAGCAATTACTATAATTGTTCTCAGAAATCAAATCATTTCGCGATTAATATTTTAGTCTAAAAATTTGGTATTTTCTATAGAATAATCTTAGAATATATTGTCTGAATATTTTAATCGTGTACAAAATGACTTTTGATTGAATTGAGTTCAGTCTTCTTTAACTGTCTGAATATGTAACGTTTTTTCGATAATTATGATTGGTTCATCTATTGTGGACTTCCGAAAGCTGCGAATAGTATAATTGACTTAAAAACTATTACAAAGTCTGTAAAAATATAGAACTATAAACCTGTAATTACTTTTTGATGAGTCCGTTTTTTCAAAGCAATTATATATGAAGGTGTATTATGTTGGAGTACGTCTGCAGAGTCAAGTGCATTTAAAACATTATATAAAATTATAATAAATCTGTAGTACATAATTACATAAAACACGATTAGATACGAAACATATCACTAATATAATATATACATATAACAGAAATGGTTAGGGTCAAATGCCAGTAATAGTTAATATCATATAACTTAATAAAAAAAAAATATCAAACGTAGATTCAATAATAATGATTACTGCAATCAAGTATTATAGTGCCTAATTCTTATATTATTAACAAACCAATTGCAAAACTTGCAACACAATAGTAAAAATTAAAATTAAAAATTATATTAAAAATTATCTCGAAATAAAACTACAATGTAGGTATATATCCTTCAATAAATATATTTTAAAAATGATCATTGAAACAGACATTAATTTTTTGATAAAATATTCAAATATAACTTTTTTCCATTTAGTAATTTAGTATATTCTCGCTAAAAATTCATTCGTTATATTTTAACCAACAATTATATTATAAAATTTACTATATATATACTATCTTACAATAATTAGAAAATTATATTGCAAAGTATTTTCTATTATCCTCTCCGTGATTGCAGATCGCTCAAATGGTCATAGTGGTCGCCTTGACGTTCCTCCTCTCCTGGTCTCCCTTCTATTTAGTCAACGTCATCAGTCAAGTTCAATCAAAGAGTTTTCTTTTAGAAAAACATTTTCTCTTTACAATGCTATCCACTCATCTGATCGGATTCACTAACAGCAGCGTTAATCCTCTCGTCTACACAATCCTAGGAGACAGGTTCAGGAGCAGCTTCAAAAGAATAATCGCCACGTTATGCTGCTGTTGTCTATCTAGCAGACAGCGAAATTTACTAAGAGGTGAATCGACGCTAAAGAAGAAGAAGACGAGTCAGTTTAACTCGGCAAAGTATGATTCGGAAAGAACTAATGGACGTCCGGATGGATCGATGAGAAGAATGAATCGCAGAAAGTCACAAAGTTTGACCGATGTAAATGATTTGGTTAGAAATGATGAAACTTCGTCAGTGAGAAATTATAGTTTAAGGACAAAGGAAGTTGATATAACGTCGGTTACTGTTTGCAGTGTTATATCGTAAACATTGCGTTTACAGACATTACTATAATACAAATATCATTAGGGCCTACACGTCACTATATTATAAGAGCAATATCATTTAACTAAAATTAGAAATGAAGATGCCAATGGTCAGAATTAATTTCAGTAATTATATAATAAAATATTATATAATCATTGAGTGAACATTTAATTTCATACCAAACTATTAATTAAAAACTGATAATTCTAGCAATTTTGAATATCAAAATAGCCAATCATGCATAATACTTTATTTTAAAAGTACAGTATATAAATCTCTATAAAATTCAATTTTTACGCTATAAATATGAACATATATGAAATGAAATATAAAATGTATATACATGAAAACTATGTTTAAACAAAGGCACAAAGTTTATTCTAAAAATATCTAAAGATTATGCTCTAAATTAAATCATAATCTAAATTAGTTGATTATTTATCTAAAACATGTAGGCTTATAGCAGATTCAAATATTGAAGCCTAAACTCACAGATTGTTAAACAATATTTTAGGGTATTCAATTAAATGTAGGCCTACGGCAATGTTATAATAGTGCATGCGTGCACGCATATCAATGCAGTTTTATACTTACTTATTTATAGTTTATTGTAAAACAAGAGAGCTTCATTATAACTATATGTGCAATACTCTCCAAAAAATAAACACTCTGATAAACTATATTTTTGACATTTGATAAAACTGATAGTGTTAATATCAATTTATTATCAATGTTGTCGGATCTTTTACTCCGCTGCAAAGTGATATAATAGTAATTGATGTTATAAGATTAGAGTTTATTAAAAACTAATTTTAAAAGATAATTTTGTATCACTAGCATAATGTATTTGCTGTTAATTAAATTTGTCAATTATTGAATTCATCTTAACTGTCTTTGCAAATAAATCTAAAAAGAATTTATTGGTATAACGCTATATATATTATGATATATAGAACTTTGCATTACATTTTATGAATGTTAAATGTGTTAAACTGTAAAATTGCATTATATAATGTTTATTATTTAATATCTAATTATATAAATTCCATGTAATATATATTTAAGAATTAAAAATTGGTATAAATTTTATGTAACAGCGTACAATATTTTTTCTGCATTAATAATGCTTGTCTCTATCGACAATTATTTGTGATGGAAATTATATACTGAAATTAATTTGATTCTGTACAACTGCATAAAAATTCAAATATTATAACAATAAATCATTCAGTAATACAAAATAATTATTTACAACAGTGCGGATTTTTTACAATATTCAGCATCATTACACAAGGAAATATTTAATGTATTTCAGTTAAAGCTGCCACAGTAATAATCTATGACAACGTTGACTAGTAGTTTCATCACAATGACAATAATTAACAGTTTAACAAATTTGTTGCATAACTCAGAATTCAAGCCTTCGCTTAAAACATCAACACTGTAATTTACTATGATTTTACTGTGTGACTGCTGAGTTCAATCTGCGTAGAAGAATGCCGAATATCTTTCAAGTTATCTTCTGGGAATGTCAAGTTCATGTTTATTCGGATTTCCGAATTAGAACGAATGAGACCTTTTGCAGGAACTAAAGCAGCAATCATTTCATTAAGTATTGTGTCTTGGTCTGGAACAGTTGCTGGACTTTCAATGTTTGGTTGTTTTGAGGAACAATCAAATCCTTCCAAGATCAAGTAATTACAGTTTTGACTAAGCAAGTTTTCGAGTTGCAAGCGCACTGCGGTAAATGTAGTACGTTGTGCAGGATCCTCACGCCAGCACTGCGTCATTATGCTATAACTAGTAAAGTAAACAGTCGATAATGATGAGCAATATAATATCTAAATTAGATACTAGAATTTCACATTTGATGTCTAAATATTTCAATGCTAAATTTAACCAAATATGAATCAGAAACACACAAAAAAATGTACAAGACTAGATTTATCATTTAATGCTTAAGTAAGATATTACATTTTAATTGACAATGAAAACTCAATTAATTCAATTTAAAAATATTTAAACCTTAAAGTTAATTAAATTATATAAATTAGTTAATAATAGATACACATACAGTTGAATGGAGCAGTTTTCTGGCTGTTCAAGTCTATAACCGCTGCACAGTAAACGATAGAGCTCCACTAGGGCTATGTTAGAATAGGGCGATGCACCTTTAATCACATTTTTAATTTGACGAGAATTAGAAGCAAAAAGATTTACAGAAGCAAAAAAAATCTGATGTAAATAGATGTTAACAATAATGTAATTTTAATACCATCAATAATAGTTACTTGTAATTACAAATAAAAACGATTATCTGCGATAAAATAAAATATCATATTGGGCAATCACAGTTATTTTACACCTGGTAGAAATTCCTTTTTTATGCTATAATTTATTTTTAATGGTACAAAAGTTTTAACAATAAAGTGATGACATTTTAAGTAATTGCTTTAATTTGTTTCAGCATAAATAAAACTTTAAATATTCAAAAAATTAGTACTACAATATGGAAATTTAAAATAGAGATAAATCTTTATTTAAGGCATAATAAGAGCATTAAATGTGATGATTTCTATTTGCTGACCAAATGTAGAGATTTCCCAAAGTAGAACACCATAAGACCAAACGTCAGTTTGAACAGTAAACACTCGGTCTCTGATCGACTCCATTGCCATCCATTTCAAAGGCAGTCTACCGTTAGTTTGCTTAAAATACTGATCTCCTATACAAAATTTAGAAAGCTTAAAGAATATGTTTAATTATAAATATATTTAATTTAAATAACTAAAAGAATAGGTAAAACTAAAGTTTTTTAAATTGTTAAAACTTTATTGTCCACAAAAATTTACACAAAATAAAATTGATTAATGTTTCATATTAGAAGATGATTTAATTAAGATGATTTAAACAAAACCTTGGCCAATATTGTCCTTATTAATAGTCCAAAATCTAAGCGGAATCCAATGCCTAAACGTTTGACCATTCAATATAAACCATATATTATTTACAGTGTTTTTAAGGGGTTAGAAATTGTATAAGAAAAATCTCATCTAAAAAAACATACTAAGAGTATTCATAATAAGGTTAATTCTTTTTATTATAGTGTAGTAAATGCAGTTACATCTAGCTGTATGATGCGGCCTATATATGTTGGTTACATGGACTTCCTGATATATGCAGGGCGCTGAGCTACAGTTAATTATTCCTTCAATGAAATCTACAATCTGATTTTATGTTAAAAATAAAGCCGAACTAATTCTATACATTTTTTCATTACTACTATTACAATTGTAATTTATATATCAAAATCAAGATATATTAAGTTCCATCTAAAAATCATTGCCATATTCTCTGCGAGTAAAATGAAACTGAACGTAATAAAATCAATAACTTCATTTCAGATTTATTAAATCCAAGCATATATTATTACAACAATATTGATTACTAAATTATGATATTGATTTGAGACAGCTGAAGAATATTAATCTTTTCAAGAAATTAAATCTGACAAATCGATTTTAAAAGCTACAGGTTTCATTGTTTCAAATCAATAAAATCTTAAAAAACAATAATTTCTCTTAGTTAAAATCGCATCTATATCATGAAAAAGATACTAAAAAAATAAATGTTGGGATGCTAAATAATAATAAGCTGCATTCACATAAGATCATAGCAGTTTGAAGTCATAAAAAAATAAAAAGTTATATATCATTTGTAGAATAAATTAGAACGATACAAAGTTAACATCCTAAAACAGAATTAAGCAAATTTATTGTTTAGAATCTGTACCAGCTCTTTATCTCTATTGATAAATTAAATTTTAAATTCGAACGGCAGCCCATTACAGAGTATAGTGAAATATAATTAATTAAATATGCAGTGACAAAAACGGACAATAAAATAAAAATTATCTTAGCTAACCACTGTAGACAAGCCGTGCTAGACCAAAGTCGCACACCTTGAGAATTTTATTTGGACCAACCAAGACATTTCTAGCCGCAAGATCGCAATGAACATACTTCCTGTCCGCAAGGAATTCCTAAACAATTGCGAATAGTATGCCAAATACACTTTCTAACTCATTAGATGATTAATCGGATAAAGAAGCCGATATGATAATAAAATTATGTAACGTTACAGCGGAGAAAAATTAAAACATTAATGTGACCCATTAAACAGCTCAATCAAATTAACCCTGATTATTGATTTCAGGGGTTAGGGCTAGGGGTCGGTTTAGTACAAAGAAGAGAAAATATATAAGAAATTATTTATTATTCTATGATCAATTATATTCTTCAACATTAAGTTGTAAAATGTAAATATAAAATCCATTTCTAATTAGGTTTTTCCGATTTTTTTATAAATAGAACTACCCACCATGGCGACTGCGATCTGTCTGGCAAAAGACAGCATGTCAGTTGAAGTAATGGACCAGGACTCATGGCTGCCGGTGTATTTGTCCAGTGGACAGTATTTAAATAAAGAGCCTGACTGAGTTTTCTCTAGCTCGCCTTCTACACGAAACTTTCTACAAAGAAAAAAATTTCATTTGAGAATTTCTTCATTAAAAAAGAGATGACATTGTTGATATATGGTATCTTAGTAGACTAGACAAGAATACAGCGCAACTGAAGAAAATGTAATGTCAAAAGGTTCAGTTGATACATTTTGCAGTTTTTACTTAGAGGGTGCACATAATATTTTGTAATCATTGAGTTTCAATTTCACATAAGTTTATAATTTATATTCAGCCAATAATTTTAATTATTTATTTATCATCCGCAAGCATCATATTATAAATTACTTCATTCAAATGAAAGATTACTTAATTTGAAGTAAAAAATTTAAAAATTCTATGAATGTAAAATGTATCAGTATCAAATAATATCTTAATCTAAGACTACTTCAATAGAAATATAGAAATCAAAAAAATTCCTACTGCAAGAAAGATTGCAGATTTCCATAAGGCATGTATTCCATGATAAGAGCAGTAGGCTCCCTGACTGTACAGGCCCCAAGCAGGGAGACAATATTTGTGTGTGGCCCTATTTGCTTCATCAGTGCTATTTCTCTGAGTAGTTCCTCTCGATAACAAGGTAAAGCGTCATCTGAGATAACAGTAATACACAAGCTTCAATTAAATTAGTTGCATCATTTAAATAATAATTGCATCAGTATCAAATAATAAATGTCTTATATCTGATTTTTAAATAATTGAAATTTATTAGTCTTTCAGCAATAAACTAAATGTTAATCAAATAATTAAATTACTCGTTCAGCAATAAAATGTTAACTTACTAAATTAGTCGTTCAGCAGTAAATTGTTTTAATGAAATAATCAAAGTAATACATTGCTTGAATATTTGATTAAAACAGCGTATGTACATAACATGTACTCACACTGGAGATTTTTCAGTTTTTAATAAGAAAACACATAAAACAGCATAAAAACAACAGAAATAATAATTTAGAAACAGACCTTTGACAACTTTTATAGCAACTTGAACATTCTTGTAAGTGCCAGTCATGACAAGTCCAAATGCTCCCTGGCCGAGTTCAACACCTAGTGTAACATCATTGGGATCAAACTCCCAGTCATCATGCGAGCAACCGCTGGTTGTCAGTAGGTCTAGTGTTGCTGGCTGTTGCTTCAGAAGCAACTGAGGAGAGACTGAAATAAAAAATATATAAAATAAGAATTAAAAAGGTTTTCTTTATGTCAATGAATAGAAACAGATTTACAAATTACATAAGATTTTAAAAAGGTGAAAGAGAACATTTAATAAAATCAGTACGCAATGTAGAGATTTAAAAATGCTAAAATATGCTCTTAGTTAATAATAAATATAGCATTGTAAATATACTTCATTCTAAGGATCTGAGTTTAATAAATATCACAAAACTCTGTATTTATATGGCAATTGATGATAGAGAAATATATTTTAATTCATAAATTGGTTATACTGGTAAATTGCCGAAAATTAAATTTCTAAATTTCTTAAAAATTAGTGAAAATAAGTCAAAAAGTAAAAACAAAAGAATTTATCTTCCTAACAGTCAAATAATGCAAACAATGCTTCGTTTCAATTCAATTATAGCAATAACAATTTATTTAGGACAATTTAACAATGAAATCTTAATTAAAAAATTTAACACACGTCAGTGCACCGTTATACATCGTTCGTGTAATTTTTGTTACCAATATGATTATAATTGCAAAATTTGCAAATTTCTATCAAAAATTAACACATTCTTCTTCATCTTATTCAACTGACGTCCATTTCTCAATAATTCATAAATTTCCAAGATTTGGCTTCTAGCAACATCACAATAAAATATCTTATTGACAATCATTCACAAAGGCAGAAATTCTTTTCAAACTGTTTTCAACAATTCCCATGCAATAATTAACAAAGATCCGCCCACGAAGCATTAAATCAATTGGCTGTTGTTTACACAAAATCGCATAATGGTTGAGGCATGAGCTACCTTCCGGTGTAGTTCTATAGATATTTGTCTTT
The DNA here is from genome assembly GCA_034700105.1 of Oconnorella tubifera. Taxonomy (NCBI): domain Eukaryota; kingdom Metazoa; phylum Annelida; class Clitellata; order Enchytraeida; family Enchytraeidae; genus Oconnorella; species Oconnorella tubifera. The sequence continues at coordinate 15,569 of JAQIXG010002889.1, forward strand.
AGCGAAACCGTCTTATTCAATAAAGAGCCTTTAATTGGCGCATAGCCGTGACAGCGCCTTGTGAAGACAACAGTGCATATCGCGGCCACGGCTACTATCGACAACCCGGCTAAGGTAAGGAGCAATAGGCTTAATGAACCCTCACTTGGGGACCCTAGTTCTATGAGGTTGAAAAAACAACAAAAACACATAAGTATTTATTATACATTTTCATTCTTTTTTGTTTCATTTTTGTTCTTTTTGTTTTAACGTCAACGTTTCTTTTTTGAGAGAACAAGCCGCATATATAAATATTCCATACTACTGAATTATTTTAGTGATAAATTACAGCTTTTAGTGATAAATTACAGATAGATTAATAACATTTTTCGATCTGAAAATGTTAAAATTTGAATATTTTTTACAATATTAATAAAAAATGCTGTGGATATTATAAATGTAGTAACAACACTCTTAATTACGCATTTCTTAAATAATAATTGTAATTATAAAAGAATTAAAGAAAATGCATTCCAACCAGATGCTGCAGGTAATAGCTGACCGGATGAGCAGAGATGATCAGCTTGTTTCATATTCTTTGATATATTTACATAAACTGCTTCATAAATCACCTCCTTCGTTCCCTTCTTTGAATGAACCTAAGTAATGACGAATTAATCCTTTAATATGTAGCTTTAACACTTGGCCACAATTATATAGGCCCTACATATTTTCCAGTTCTAATTGGCTTAGTAATACGGAGAACGGACATTTCCCCCCCCGGACAATTCCCCCCCCCCGCCCGTCT
>JAQIXG010002890.1:0-16353 GCA_034700105.1 Oconnorella tubifera
GCATTGCCCCACTTGACACAGGTGGTAGATTTATCATACCAACAATCCAAAAGATTAATAAAATTTAATGGACAGTTGTCTTTATGGGCCTTATTGAGCAATAGCTTTAATAAATATTGATATAACATCACAACATGTTGTTGCTATTTACTGTTATTTTATTTACTTTAAACTCAACATAAATAAGTTCGCTAAAATTGCTGCGATCAATAATAAATAATTATAAATTGTCAAAATACAGTATATCATTTGCATGATAATTATTTAGTATACTCTATTAATTATGATTCAAATGTCCCTTATCACTTGATTTTGCTCATGCAGTTTAGAAAATATCAGTCAATAACATTTTTGCATTGACTTACAATAATCAACAAACCAGTAAACATTCTATTTAAAGCATCAACTGAATTTAGTGGTATCAAATAGTAAAAAGTGTATAGCTGAAAATAAATCTTTTCAATTTTGATATACAAACATTTAATCAAACAATGAAAAAGTCGGCCTAAATCAGTGGTTCTCAAGCTTTTTAAATTCACGGCACACTCGAGACTGACGAAAATGTAGTGCGGCAAACATTTTAATTCAGGCGTTACAACTGTTTTCAACGATATTTTAAAAAGCTGAAATAAACAATTAATTATCATTACTCACTCACTATCCGGCTGCGCTGGGCTGCAGTCGACCAAAAGAAGAATTAATTATAATAAATTAATTATTACTATTAATTTTAAAACGCTTGTCTTCATTTAAATTAAAAGTATTTTTTGAACTAACAAGTCCTAACTGTATTTAGGACCTAATTTATAATTTCGGTTTATAGTTTATTTTATTTTTTAGAATTATAGTGCGATTAAAGAATTATTAAACTAATAATTTTAAATCAAGAATAAACCTTTTTGTTCAGTTCAGTGTGAAATATGAGCCTGATGACTGCTGCAAATATCTTCAATTCTTGGACGAATTTTTACAAGCTCTCATTTTATGTTCAACAAACAACATTTATTTCGTTTTCTATTTTATTTTTGTCAAAGTTGAAAACCCAAGTTCACGCAGATAAGATGAGCAGAACTGCAGAAGAATGCATATCTTCTTTCAGATATTTGAATTCAAAGAGAATAATTTGCGATATGAGAATGTGGCGCAACCGTCAAACTGATTATTACATGTTATAACAAAAAGCACGAAAGAAGCTTGATTATACTGTTTCAATGTTCAACAATTTATTTATTTTTCAAATTTCTCTGAATTTTTTAATAAGAATTTTTCAGTTTATTATTTTTTCTGATGTAATAAAAACATTTTTTTAGAAAATCTTGTGAATCTGCTAGATTCTCGTTTCCAGAATCAGCCATAATTGGAAGATGCTCGCGACACACAGGTTGAGAATCACTGGCCTTAATCATACTAAAGGATTCAGCGATGCACTTCGTAAAGTTTTCCTAACAACTGGACTCGAATCCAGGGAACATTGAATTCTCTGATATTTGGGCTCGTATTACGTGCCACGCGTGTCCTGACTGTAAATCATACCGAGTTGTGAAAAATAAACAAATTCTTAAATACATGAGCTTAAAATAAACAAAAATACCGCAAACGATAAAGGATGATATACAGCCCATCAGTAGATCAAAATTATAAAAATACCCTAAAGCAAATTCTTTTCATACCGATTCAAAATAAGAATAAATGAAAAAATAAAGTTTTTTGGTCCGGAAAATTAATGTTATTGCTGTTGTTATTGCTTATTGATAAAAATGATTTTCTTTCAACGTTGTTTTTTGGACTTGGGCTAATAAAATTATATAAAAGTGGACAGCTTCTTTCATCAGCATCAGCGCTAGCATTGGTTGAAAGACTTGCTAATACTCTTGAGTTCTTCTTGCACGTTTTTGCCTCAACTTCTTGTCGCGTAGATTGTACGTTCTTGCTAAGACTTATTAGAAGATTTCGTCGAAGATTTTAATATTTTTTACGAGAGTCTTAATTCATCTACAATGGAAGAGAAGATACCCGTTGAAATTGGCAATCCACCTTCCTATGTCATGACTCGTGTAAGTAATGGGAGAGGTTTAGTTACTATTACCTCCCGAATTTTCTAGTGTAGTCATGCCTCATTCCATCCCTCTTTGTAGCAAAACAAATTCAGTCACTAGTTAAGCCAAAAGCATCTGTTTCGAATCGTTTTTGAAGAAAAGTATATTAACAATCCTATGTTTTCTCCCAGCTTTTTTAACCTTAAGAACTTGCTAAAGCTTTTCAGCCTAAAGCTGTGTTAATATGATCTAACTTATAATTTAGCCTCTTCATGCATTGATTTTTAGATGTCAAATCTTTCGACTAAAAGTAAGGCCCTGTTCGGCTATGCTGTGGCTGTAACTGCAGCTCTTGTTGTTGTTCTTATAATTGGAGGCATCTACTATTACCGCTCTATCCAAGAGCTAGAGGACACTATCAAGGTGAGTTTCCTATACATGGTTCCGAAATTTTTCTTTATGAGATAAAATCTTATCAAAGTCATCGATCCTTTTCCTTTGATGCGCTGCCATTTTCTGAAATAATAACAGCATTGATTGCATGACTCTGCCGCTATTGCTTTTTCATTCATATCTTAAATTCTGTATTTGTCTACCTTTAAATCATCACTGTTTTGATTTAATGGTCGAATTATTTTCTCCTAGTTATTGTTTGTCTTTACTATGGGTGGAGCGTGTGTAATCTTTCCTATTTCCGAAGGACGCCTAAGTTATCGTCCCTTAACGACTAAATAGATGATAAGCTGTAAAATTATTATTATCATTTTTAAGTAAGCAATTTTGCTTTTTTCATATCAGTAATTCTGCTGCATCTAAAAGGCAATGTTGCTTTTAACCTTGAGATTTTCTGTATCATCGACACAAATTCGACTGGGTACGAAATTAATATCATCAGTTAATACCAATTCTATCCTGAATAATTGTACTGTCACTTAATTATGGTGGATCAAAAGCAAAATTTACATGGTAGATAAAACATCAGTTTTAGGCCTACTATTGCTACTGTAGATTATTATCGTTACGATAATAATCTACAGTAGCAGTTAAATTTATTTAAATTTGCTAATTGGGCTTGGGCATGTTTCTTTGAAAAGTGTTGTTTGATGAGATAACTCGAAAAGGAATATGAAAAATTATATATGGCATTTTTGATTTTTGTATGTTATTAAACCTTCCTCATTCTTCGTTGTTAATACGATTTGTCATGAAACTCATGTCAGTGTCTCATTTAGTTGACAGACTTGAATGAGTTTTCCGTGGTATTGTATGCTAAAATCTATACTCTAGCATTTCATATTTTGTTTGAAAAATACTACAGTTATTGAAACATTTCAGATTTTTCGTTCAGTGGATACAACTGGAACAAATCCAGTGACACAGCAAACGGAAATCAACACAAATAAGAATACCGTGGTACTAAGAATGACTGGGGAGGGAATCGATCCGGGAACCTTTGCAGTCATGGATTACTCCAAGGTGAATTAAATCTATTTTTCATAGGAAGGTTATATAAAATAATGCTGCAAATGAAATCCATTAAGAACAAAAATAATTGTAGGCTCCTAGGATGTAGTTACTAAATAAATGAACAAAACGTTGTAGTCTACTCTGTGAAATTACACAGATATAATGCGCCACACGTATTCAGTGGCGTAACCACACACCGGCAATTACGGGCATTGCCCGGGTTGCAATTCATTCTGCCCGGGTTGCGTAAAGCGTGACATTAACCATTATTTACCATTGAAAACTGCTTTTATAGCTGACTTAAAAGTAAATTGGCCTTTTAGACGAATTAAGAAGTCTTTTAATATTCTAGTCAGCCAATACAATTTAATTTTGAAGAAAAGTTAAAGGTATAAAATGTAGCGTAATAATACGTTGAATTCGAATAGGCCTATATAAAATGTTTAATAACGTTCAACATGGAGTGACTTTATGTCTATCTATGCTATAATATCCAATTGTGGGGCAAGATGAACATATAATCTGTGGGGGTAAGATAGACTTAGGCTGTAGAGTGACTCAGTAGTCATGAGACAAAGTGCAGTTTGGGGCGAAAGCAACGGTGTTACTTGTCTGCTCTTTTATGCCTCGGACGGCTGCAGCGAATAATCCTTCAAAATTATCTGACGACATTTTTAATTAAAGTCCACATATTTGTCGTCATTAGTTTCATGTTTGAAACCACTAAGGAAAATTAACATATTAAATCATAATGCATAGGCCTACTGTTGAAAAACTATATGAGTTATGAAACTACATCGAGTACAAAATTTACTTAACAAACGGAGCTGTATAATAAAATAACAATTTTAATCAATACCCACAAAACCACACAAAATCGTATATTTTCACTTCTTTATCACATATTTTTGTATCAGGATCGAGGGAACAAACTGCCATCAAATCATACAAATTACGCGATAAATGGGGCCGTGGGGAGAGGGTAGTAGGGACAGGAATGGTGCAAGAAAGGGGCGGCAGGAGGAAAAGATTCTCCTCGTGGTCATGGCTCTCTTTTTATTTATTCTTAATTTTTCAGAAAAGGATATCCCCAAAAATCCAGTCTATAATAGTTTTTCTCCGACTCGTTCGTGAAGAAGCAGCCCAGATAGAAAATGCAACATAAATATTTATCTCGATGTCATATTATTTAAAAAATTCTGCAAGTATGAATTCCACGACTATTTACACAGATCCTGAGAATCTTGTATTGATTGATATCACTATAAACTTATTATTAACTAGGCTGACAAGTCACGGATTTCCAATTTATATGGCTGAGCGGCTGATCGTATAACAACTAACACTAACAACATAATTAATGAGTAACCTAGTAATGTAGAACTAATGTTGTGTGTATAAAACGTGTGTAATGTTATAAAGTCATAATGAAAATATAACAGATGAAACTAAGATAGGCCTACAATTGCTGAAGAAAAGATGTAAAAATACGTTCGTGTTATTATCGTTTCTAGCTTGCTATTTTACAATCCACCCCCACCCCAAATTTTTGACAGTAATAATTTTTACATATATTTATTTTTTAGCAAATATTAAGCAATTGCGCCGCTCCCCCCATTGAAAGCCACGTTCTATTGTTTAAGCCGAATCAGTATACAGTATTATGTCTCTGTAGAGCGAACCTATGGCACGCGTGCCCATAGTGGCACGCGAGACGATTTTGTTTGGCACGCCATAATCTTATGATGAAAAAAAATTGTGATAATATTAGTAGTATGAAATCATTGAAATTGCTATTTGACACTTCAGCATGATTTTTTTGTGAATATTTATTGCACACAGTTCTTTAGAATCAATTTGAGATGTCAGAATATACATTCTAATTTTTTTAAATTTGAGTGAAAGAGTAATAGAAAATAATTTATAAATTAAATAATATTTATAAATGTAGCACATGTAAAAAAGTAGCAGTGGCGATTTTGTCAATTTTCTCATCCAGTTACTCATTCGAATCGTTGTTTTTAACGATTAATTTAATAAAATCGGACATCAGAAACAATTTAATTGATGACTTGAGTGCAGCTTGTGTAGATTTGAAGAATACAAAATATTCTCCAGGTACAAAACTTTTATCATCTGCTATACAACAACAAAAGTCATACTAATTTTACTAAAACTCTAATAGCCTGTTGCACGACTCTGATTTGAGATCTTAAGCGCCGTGCAACCGCCTTTGAGTTTAAGCACCAAAGAACATTAATTATGTTCTTATAGTAAAATTATAGTGAACGTAGTTTTAATAGTTTTAGTTACAACTATTCTATTTGATCGAATGAAATGTATTATAGTACATACTCTGCACATAAAAATCAATTTAAATAGAAAAAAAAATTTGGCACGCGAGAACGTTGTTGTTCTTCAAATTGAAAATATTGGCACGCGATCTGAAAAAGGTTCGCCAGCCCTGCTGTAGAGAGTGTGGAAAAAAGTGTTTACAATGAAAATTTAATATTAATAAAATGTACAATTAGAAACGACATTGAAAATCGTTATGACATTTTGTGGGAAATGCACCCCCCTCACACCAATAAAAAACATTTAAATTATAATTAATACATAGTTGAGCAGCTTCCCGGGTTGCATTTTGACTAGTTACGCCACTGCACGTATTATATTAAATTGAATAATTATAAAAAGGCACATTAACGTCTGGATTACTAAAGGGTGCAGCGAGCCAGCGAAATGTGCATCGAGAGATTCGAACCGGGAAATATTGGTTTCGAGTCTCTCACTCTACCGGTTCGCAAATGTTTTTCTACCTAATGCATGGACATACAAAAACAACAATTTTTTGAATTTAACAATAAAAAGCCAAAACAATAAATAATTAATAGTAAAGTCGTTAAAAAGTAAATAAAATAAGAAATAAAAAAAACGAATAGCAAAATCTTTTATGTACGGAAATTACTATATATAAATTATCAGAAAATGCATATATAGTATTTCAATTTATTATTTCAAAATTAGAAATTCTTCCATCAAAGGGTAGATGGAGGAAATTGTCCATATATTTTATATCCGCTACTCAAGGGCTGACGACAAATAAAATAATTTAAAATATATAAACCGCGATGCTGACAGTTATTGTGCTTTTAACATTGCTTTTAAATATGCACAACATTGCTGAATATATAAAATGCTTCTTTTCTTTTATGTGATTCCAGGTCAATTGCACTGATATATAGGTCTATTATAATAGAATCATTTACTGATCCTACTAACAAATTAAGTTAGCCTAATAAACATGTCATATTGACATATTTTTTAAGGAGATGAAGCACTTTTTAAGTAAGTGTAAATAAAATATTCACACGTGCATAAAACTCTGACAATGCTTAAAAATTCATGATTAATGAAATCAATATAGACATACCCGTTGAAGGCCTATATACAGAACTTTTTAATTGTTTATTTTACTTTTGAAAAGTAGAAACTGCTTTTCATAGATGAACAGATCATATTTATTATTTTATTTACATTTAGTGTAGGCATAATAAATAATTTTTTGCCTTATAATATATAACATTTACTATATCATTCCATACATAATAATTATATTTTGTAAATTTAATTTATACTCAATATAGGGCCTAAATGAGATTTTTTGGTATTAACTTTATTTTTTTTGTTTTATATATTTTCTGCTAATTTCGAAAAAAATATCTAATATTAATAGTTCATCTATCAGGATTTTCAGCGGTGTTCATCGGCTGCTACAAAAATTCCGACAATTACAAAAATACAATACACCATATTAATTTAATGCGATAATTTTTTACATCTTTTGAGTTATTTTGATGCTTTTAGGCTATTTGATTTTGTGTGAAAATAATTAATTATGTGAAACAACGAATGTTTTCTTGGAACGTCAACAAATAATATTATTACATTATAATCGATTAACTGATTTAAAAAGTTTAAATTTTATTAAGATTTAAATTTCTAATGTTTTTTTCACTTGCTTATATTTTTCACTTATTTAGACCTACCTCAACTTTTTGTATGATTTATGGATTACTATGGACGATTTATGCTTACAATATCGTATATGCTACTTTTTATATTTTTGAAAGCAAACCGATGATTATTCAATTATAAAACATTTAATAACCAGAAATGTGATATTCTTGTGTCAAGCCATTTAGTAGCTTGAAAACACAAAAAGAAGCTTGTGCACGAAATTATATATATTTTTATTTCATAATAAAATTATTAAATTTTAAACAAACTAATTAAATTAAACAAGATTAATTAATATCTAACTATAATCGCTAATATTGATATTTTGTTTTCAGAGCATCACTGGTATTTATGATCCTAGAGCCAGAAAATGTTTCCTGATACCTGGAATTAGAAGTGATGCTGTTGATCCTATGACTTTTAGCACCATGCCACTGATCAATATCACAGATGTAAGAATATTTAGATAAAAATTAATTTAATTTACACCAACTAAAAAATATAATAGATTTATGTTAAGCACACGTATTTCAGTAAAATTCTGTTAAATTTGTCTGTATCTTACTTGTATAATTACTAAACAAAAGAGTGATTGTGCAGTATACAGTTTACACCAAATGACTTACGTGTCAGATAAAATTATTGTCTGCATTTTGAGAATTATAATATTGAATATATAAGAACTTCAAAATGATTGTCTTCAAATTATCAACTTCATTGATCGTTTACAATGTTCGCAACATTATAAACGGAATCTCTGTCAATTCAGATGTGAAACATAAAGTTGATTAGCTAAGTTCAAGTTACAGTGAGTTTCTCAAAATATCTAGTTTGATGCGTTATTTAGCAAAACATAATTTGACAGCTATATCTACATCTCATTTATGACTAAAATTATCATTTTATCGATAACTGTAACTTTAAATATTTTAATTTTATCCACTTGTTTTTTTCTAATTCTAAGATTTTAACTGTTTTCTGTTCAATCAAGACTTCTGTGATCTCGAGAATTGATTATAAAGTGGCGGATGACTACCCAGTGAGTGATAAGTCTCTCCTGCCTGATGAGTTGACAAGTTCATGCGCCAATCTACCAGTCTACTGGCTTGAACCGTCCAATGGGGACGCAGCAACTAAAAGTACACAATATATAATCTCAAATTTTTTGACTTTATTAAACTCTATAGTTCTTTTATAACTTATTAATGTTCTGGATTAATTTGGTTAATTATAACTTATAATTTACTTTCTATTTCACGTAAATACTATTTGTTTCAGTTATATAATAGCAATTATATCCTTTTATGTAGACTATATATATTTTAACTGAATAAATATTTATTTCAAACTCAGTCAAATACAGCTAAAATATTCATATTTATTAGTTGTATTTGTCACATTTAACTCACATTTATAATGATTTACAGAAGTGCAGAAGCGCAGCAATCATTGTGAAGGGTACGAGTACTGCAGCTATTACCCCTGCGGTAAAAAGGATCAACAAACTTGCCGTAGCTGCTATTGCTACATGTACTGAAGGTATACATTCACATACTTATAAATTGATATTTGCATCAATTTAGATTTTGTACTTTATTGTTTCTAGTAATTGATTGTATTTTGTTATTTGTGGTTGTTTCGATTCCCTAAGTGTAAAAGTATCATGAGAATGAAGGCATTTTGCTAAAATAATTGTTTTGTGAATTAAATACTACTTGGAAGTATTATTATTTTTAAAATTGTATGATCATGTTACGTTTTGGAAATGAACAATAATTAATTAAGCAGAAAGTTATAATGAATTATATTTGAATTAGACCCTACATTTAATATATATATATTCAAGTTTGAAAAAAATTCACAGAAGGTATTTGATAAAAAATTTATTCAGTTTTATTGAACACAATATCTATTTTAGATAATTGTCTGTTTAACAGATAATGATTCAGGGGTAAAAGACAGGTTCAGAAGGAACATAAAAGAAATGCGAATCCAGCATTGGAAAACAATTGAAATAATTCTGGATTAAATACATAATAAGTAATGTTAAATCATGATGATGATGATTTATCATTTCTTATCATTACGTTGTTGTCGTCATGATGAGAAATTTATTTTTAAAAAAACTGAACTTTAAAAAATTATTGTACAATTTACAACAATTCTTGTAATAAAATTGTAGAAAAACATGCAAAAAATATAAAATGAAAAGGTTAAAAATAAATAATTGTATTATACTTTCGGATAGATTTCATGTCTTGTTTAAATTTGATAATATTTTAAAATTGAGAAATGATAACCTCAACTTGTAGACGCGTCACATTTTTGTGATCAAAATGATCTTTCTAGCCTTTCAGATAAAAATTAATTTGTTGAAACTTTCTAAAACAAAATGTTGTGCATGAGAAATTTTATTTTTAAATATATTTTTTGAGTAACATTGGGTAACTGGTTGCTTGTAATAACAATTTGTTTGTTGATGTTTATTTGCGAAAATGTTTATGGTAATCATTTATCTGTGTTAATAAATTTTAATAATCATGATTCTATTATAGGAAAATGTTAGATATTATAGATAAACATTATAATTATGTAAGTACATGAAAATTGAATAGAACTTGAATTTACGTTATAACAGTACACATCAATGCAATTTTAACTGGAAGTATGGACCTAATTTACTCTTTTTTTCTGTTGCCTAATTTAAAAATATATTCATTTTGTTATAATATTAAAATATTGTTGCATAATTCAGTAATATATTCATTTTGTTAGAATATTGTTCTAATTAAAAATTATTTGATACTTATATTTAAAAAATTTCAATATTTTCTAATTGAAATTCTACAAGAATTAAAGCATAATTAAAAAATATTGCATTTAAGTTAATTATTTACTTAATTATTATTTTATTATTATTAATTTATTAATAATTATTTACATGATTTATTTGTTAATGTTGTAACATGGGCGTTCGACATATATTCGAATTCAGAAACATTCATGAAAATGATATTTTGCCTATAACCTATGTCCTGTATTATCATTTATACATTTTTCTAATTTATTTTTAAATTATAATAACTTCAAAACTGCATACAAGATTATGATTGTAATTTTATAATGTTGAAATGTAATCACCTAACCAAATTTTATCAATTTTAACACTGAATAAATGATGTCATTATAATTGAGGTTTTAATATGAAATATACCCCCCGGAAATTCACCCCCCGGATATTCACCCCCTCGGAAATGTCCCCTCCTACTAGAAAATTTTCCCCCCCCCGGAAATTTCCCCCCGTTTCAAAGTTAAGTCAGTAATATTTCCAAAAAGAACTCTATTTTATTATTCAAAATTCTGTATCTTAAAATTTAAAAAATCTTAAAAATACTAGAGGACAATACAGATAAAATTAAAAAATAAACATAAATCGGGTTAACAAAATAAAAATAATTAAACAAATAAGAAAAGGTATATTTCTAAACTTAAGACAAAACAAAAGTTAACAAAATTAAAACTAAAAAGTCAAACAAAACAAAATAACTTTAATTAAATTGAAGTAAGAATTAAGATTCACTGATTTACGTATTAACACATTTTAGCGCCTAAAATTTTTGAAAATATAAATTTGAACATAAAAGGTTTTAAATAATAATGTCAATTAATTTTACAAAAGAAAATTTTGTAGCAGTTTTTATCTTTTTATCGAGTTAAATTAATTAAACAATGCATAAGGTCACTACAATTAAAAAAAATAGCAATAATATTTCGAAGTTATATATCGAAGTTTTGAAAAAAAATTCTAATTTTGCTTTACCAATAACCCTATCTCCCCACGTTTTCAAATAGGGGGGGTTGAAGTCTTCACAGCCCCTCCAACTCTACGCTACTGTATAGTATATACTCGATTCTAATCATCGGCCCAACATATGGTATATTACATTTTACTAACTTATTTTCAGTTACCAATACTTAACTAATACTAACTGATTCTGTATTAATTAGCTATTGTTTACAATAATAGGGGGGAAATTTGTCAAGTCTATTATTCTAACGCTAAATGCTGAAAGCGGGGGGAGATATCCGGAAGGGGAAATTTCCTAGTAGTTGGGAAGGAATTTCCCGAAGGGAAATTTTTGGGGGGAGATTTCCGGGTGGAAATTTCCGGGGGGGGAATTTCCGGATTCCGGAAACACTTTGGTTGAAGGATTGCGATGTATTTTTATTGCTATTTTCGTCTTAATTATAAACGATAAAATGTGTGTGTCTAATATATTTGATTCGAAGTTAGTGATTATAAATCTAGCTGAAATGTTTGTAATTAAGTTCATTATAACCATCAATAAAATTATGATTATTGCCTTGTTTTGCTCTGTTTTTCAAGACTTGCGTAATAATTATAATTTATTTAATTTCAAATGGCTATCTATACATTCAACTCAATTATTTCTTTTACAAAATTAATTTCACAAAACCTTGATAACTGTGCACATAAAGTTGTGTTAAACTTCAAATAAGTTACGAGAAATTGAAAGTCAATATAAACATACAATCAACATGACTAGTTTCTTTTTTGCCCCATACGAATAGGCCAAATTAATTAACTGTTATAATAGATTTGGCCGAATCTAGTCATTATAAAGTTAGGTTTTGCAAGTTTAGAGATACTGCAATGTATATACTATAATTAATATACAATTAAATAAAATATAAATTAAATGTATTAGTAATATTTAATATGAAAATTTAATTGCATTAATAATACAATTATAATATGAAGAAACATAATTAATATATTGTATGATTAGAGAGCCAATCGCTATTGAGGTGCGTGCATGGTGATATTTTTCTCTTTCTTTTATTTCTAGTTTGCTCGTCAATTCTTTTTGACGATCTGCCTTTGTAACAGTGGAACATGTTATGACGTTATCATAAAAAAGATAACCTATCAGCGTGGTGAGACAAACCTATAAAATACAGACGAATTAGAAGCTATATTTTGACAGTAAATGTTGACAAGAAACAATGTTTAATTTTGACGTTCTGGGTACTTCAGATTCAAGTCCTATTGGCCCAGATACTTGACTACTAAAGGTTCGCTGGCGACCAGTCAAAGTGAGCGAGAAGGAACTATGAATCAGTATCTCGACGCACAGAAACTGGTAAAGTGTGTAACATTTTTATAAAATTTCATTTTGTATTGAGTTTAGTGCATAAAGGTTTGTTTTCTTACCTGCTGGTGAACCAGTCTACTGAGTACCCTATTCATCAGCCCTGATTATAAAATAGTTTTTTTATAAGGCGGAGTTTTGGTACAGTCTTAACTAGTAGTGTGTTCGATATAGCGGTATGAATTGGTTTGCAAATTTAGTCAATAAAATTGAGGATTGATTTAGCAAAATGGTTAATACATTCGATTTCAATCCTTGATCATCGATAGAACTATTTTGGATTGTTTTATTTAATGATGCAACTATTTATCGATTTTATTTATTGATTTGTTGATTAAATCTATTGTGATAGAAGTCAATAGAGAGCTGTGTGAAGGCTCGATAAGAAGGTTACTGAATGAGTTTCATTTTGGTTGTAACGAGAAGTTAATTTAATTTAACAGTATCATGTTGTTTAAACATGATACTGTTTCATTATCAGTTTACTGATTGATTGAATTAGTGGTTTGCTGATTAATTAACTGATTGTTTGATTTGTTGGTTTACTGATGAATTTACTGATCTGGAATTAGTAGTTGATTATTCCGTCTGTCTAGAAGGGTTTAACTGATCTGGGGATATTAACTGATCCAAAGTCTGTCTAGAAGGTTCTGCTGGCCTGGAAGTTTTACAACTTTGTCGAGAAAAGCTTAACTGCCTGGGACTATGGTGTTATTAATATCCTGTCTAGAAAGGTTAAACCTGCCTGGGATGGAAAAATCAATCGAATTATTCTGTCTGTCTAGAAGGGTTTAACTGATCTGGGGATATTAAGTGATCCATTGTCTGTCTAGAAGGTTCTGCTGGCCTGGAAGTTGTATTACTTTGTCGAGAAAAGCTGAACTGCCTGGGACTAAGGTATCGAAGAATATCCTGTCTAGAAAGGTTAAACCTGCCTGGGACGGAAAAATTGAATACTAATCTGTCGAGAAAAGTATCAATATTGGTTTACTCACATATTTATCACAATTTTAAAATGAAAGTCTAATGAATCTCTGAGCAAATTAACGTTTGCTTGAATCGTTTATACAGTAAGTCTTGGTATTGTATTTGCTCATAAGTCGGTTAGAATTAGCTCACAAGGTGTTTGCGAAGTAAGTTTTGGTAAAACCCACGCGCTGAGTGCTTGGGAACATGTAGGTGGTAATTATAGGGTAAAATTTCCGAAAAGCATCTCCAGCTAGTTCCAATTCCTTTGAACATTCGAAATATGTACGCTTGCTCAAGTTTAAGTCGCGCTTCGAATAAACCGACAAAATTTACGAAACTGCATCTGAAGAACCGGTCAGCAAACAATCCCGACACGCGATAGTCGACAATAGTAGCTTACAAAATGAAACTTCGAAAAACAAATTCTGTGTCCGGATTGACGTACCCTGCTATAAATATTTTTTATGGTTGAATTTTTGGTATTAGTAAATTAACGTAGATGGACGAATTATATTCGTGAAGTTTTAGTGACTGTCGAGGCGTCCACATTCACTCTGATGACACACTACATTACTAGTCTGTTTGTTTTAAAACTGATCCGGATGTGGCGCTGGCGTAAGACATTCAAGTGTGAGTGCCGACGTTATCGTAATATGGACTAAATTTGAACATTTTGAAAGAGGCTGAAGGAGCCTTTGCCAATCCTTCCACAGGGAAATTAAATTGTTGGAAAATATGGCCAGGATTTATGTGGCGTCGGATCAGAAGCAGGGTCCTTATAAATCTTGCAGAATGTCCAAAGATTCCAACAGTTCTGTTTTCTTAGTGATTTTTTTGGTAAATAAAAAATTATTTTGTTACATATTTTTATGATGCACTTGCATGTGTATCCGTATTTTTAGGTAAAAAATTATTAAAAATAATTTCCCTTTAAATTCCCCCACCCTAAAAGAATTATTGGTTACTCCCAGATAGTAAAAACGAGTTTGGTACAACACAGAACTTTTGCTGAAAAAAGTTTCCTTTCCAATTCCCTACATCCAAAGCCCTCGCATCCACCTATTCTAAGATTAATTTTTTACCTCATGAAGTGGTGAAAAAGTCTTACTAATTTTACCAAATAATTAAAAGAAATAAGAAATAATTAAAAGAAAATAAGAATATTAATAAGAAATAATTAAAAATAGGTTAAATTTCAACAGATTGTCAAAGTTTTATAAATTCTCAATTTTTTTACTTTTGTTCACTGAACCAATAGTGCCAACTGAACCGATATTATAATTTGAACCAAATTATAATATCGGTTCAGTTTGGGTATTATAATCTTTGATTATAATACCCAAATTATAAATGTTCAATTCATCATTATAAAAGAAAATGTTCATTTAATTATCGCTCTAAATTTCTAAACGAAATAATTAAACGTATTTAATATTATGTAATTGTTTCAATTACAACATAAAATGACGAAGCTTGAAAACATTAACTCATACTGCCCCATAAGGACAGCATGAATGTTTACTATTCTGCGATTGCAACTGTTCAAGACTACGGCTTAATGAACTATCAACACTTTTCCGATATTGTTTTCAATCATCTGGTTCAGGCCGCAAGTAAAAGTTCGTATCACCGCACTGATTAGACAAAGATCAGTCTCCGTCAGCAGTGGCGTAATATCGTGGTAGCAGTTACAGCAATGCTGCGGGGCCCGGGCGTGTTGGGAGGACCAGCGCAACGCCTAAAAATATTTTTGTGAGTAATTATCAGGGAGACTAAGTAACTTATTCGTCATTAAGAGAATTGTGAACGCGTAAAGGTATGCCAAAAATTAAATAATGACTATAATGAATATATAATGAATTTTTTAAATAAAAATTAGCAACTTAAAGGCATGTTACTTTTTACATTTTAAGCCATTCATTGGCAATAATTCGATGGGCCCGCGTACAAAAACTTACTATGGGGCCTGTGGTCAGATAGTTACGCCACTGTGGAACCGTCATATGCCGTCCGCCATGTTAGATCACGTGATGACTTATGATGACCTTTAGACTGACATAAAAGCTTCCGATACGTGCGTTTGGCAAGAATTTATGTAGGCACAAGGAGAGGGGAGGCTCACGATACCGCTAGTTGTAAAATCTATCAATCAAACGAAAATCTAATTGCTTTCAAAAAATAAACAAGGATATAATCATTTAGTAAAAAATTGCATATGTTCAATACACAAAATCCAGTTGCAAAATAATGTAAATTCTTAAATATACTCTACAGTAAGTACCATTGCAGCCTGACTGTATTGCAGCTGGATTATACTTTATATAGTAGCGAACTACCATATAGTGTATAATGATCCAAATGATGCATTCTGATTAGACATCTGTCGTGTACAAAATATTAGGGAGTACTAAAATAATGAATAATTTCTGAACTGTTCCAAATAAATTAATCAAAACTGCTATGATCCAGAACAATAACTTTTAATACATCTTTCATTCAATATTTTAACTGAATAATAAATAATAAAAATATTACCTTTTGCTAACTTATTTTCAATTACTAGTACTTAACTAATACTAACTGATTCTTGTATTAATTAGCTATTGTTTACAATATATAGTCAATTATTATTCCAACCCTAAAATAATTAAACCGGGGGAAGATTTCCGGGGGGGAAATTTCCTAGT